>CAUYRT010097906.1:0-56752 GCA_963574885.1 Lepilemur ruficaudatus
AAGTTGCTACAATGAATAATCATCTTTCTCAGTGCAATCTTAATTGGGTTGGCAACATGTGTAATTACCATGATGGCAGAGGAACCCTGTGATGTTGCATGAAAGACAAGCTTCTTTGGCTATCTGTAGAGAGCCTCAAAAACAGTCGTCTTCTAAAAGGCCTGACCACCATTGAACTCATTTGAGCAGTTTGCTTTGCTTGGACTTGCACAGCTTTCAAAACTCAGTGCTTTCGTGACTTGGAAATAGGAACTTTTGGACAGTGAATGCTTGCAGGTTAAAGGGATTTTAATCTCTTTTTCAAATGCTGTTCCTAAAGTTCAAAGCATATACATCTCTCAATGGGTTGTAAACCACCGTAATGTAACATTTATCCAATTTGCAAGGATGTTAGATTTAAAAAAAAAAAAACAACTCTCTCAAGGGGAAAAAAACTTCACAGAGAGAACCTACCCAGGGGTAAATTATAAAGATCTCCCACGAACATCAGAACTACATAAACTTAAGTGTAATTACCACCTTAGTAGGAAAATAGAGTCTTTATTTTTTACATTTTCACCAAAAGACTTTATACTCCTCGAAGTTCACGGAAGGTCATTGGCAGAATCAAACCTCTACTTTATGGAAACTGCCAAAGCTAAATTATACATATTTTTAAGAGCCTACTGAATGCTGTGCAAAGGCTGCTTTACAAATGCCAATCTCCAGTCCAATCATCAGTGAAACCTCAAGTCCATGTGAAATCCTTGCAAATAATAATAATGAGGTTTTCAGTGAGATGCCTATGACCAGAGATAAGTTTCTTTATTGTCCCCTCTGATTCCTCATGACTGGAGGAAAGCTAAAGGAAGGATCTGATGCTGCAAATATAAGCCCTGAAAAGTGCTTTGGCTCTCCCCAAAATTGCTGAGCTAGATTCTTTCTGTAAATACAATCCCTTGTAAGAGTATATCATACATATTAAATCTGTATTAACTTCTTCAGGCTCCTGTGGTATCATTTAGTAAGTTACAGCTATCAGGGACTCCTGGTATACATTCTATTTTATCTGGATTAATAGGAATGGGGATATTGCTCAAGGTAGTGTGAGAGAGATGAATGTTCTCAAACAGCAAAAGTCAAAATCAGGAAATAGGAGTTTGTTTATGAGATCCTTTCTGCACCTCTCCTTTCTGTGGCTAGCTCTCTGGCTAGCAAGCAATTTGATACTTTCTAGGAATATTTGTATGTTAAAGAAGCATGTTTATGTGTATCCATTTTTGTACTCCTATTTGCTTAGCATGGCTTTTGCTTGTTAGTTGAAAGTACTCAAGGATACTAGGCTTATTATTTAATTTATCCAATCCCTAGGGCTAGACCTCTAGGCAAGGCCATGTGGGGGCTTTTTTGATGTTCTTCAAATTACAGTGTTTAGGCAACTTCAACTTCTCTTCTAATGAGTCTGATGTGATCTGAGATGTTGTTGGGTTGACTGGCACAGTGGGGTCTCCTCCCTAAGGAGATAGGTCTTATAAAGGGCAAATCAGGCTCATCCTCCATGGTAGGCAATGAAAGTATGTTTCAGAACTTATGCTATGTTACTGAAAATGTAAACTACTAAGAAATGTCTGCCCACACATTTTGGATCCATGGTTGATCTGGGTCAGTAGGAATTGGTTTTGTTTGTTTGTTTTCCTCTGTTTTGTAACAGTGGGGAAGAGCTAATGCGATTTTCTTAAAATTTCTATTTTAATGCCAAGAAACATTTTCTTCCCTGGAAGCAAGCAGCTCAGTATTTCCTAAATGCCAAAAAAGCAGAGTGTGTTTCCAAAGGCTTTTCAAAGAGTTTTCTGTCTTTGCTATGGCAATGACAATGATAGTAATAATCATGACTATTATTTTCACAAGCATGGGATTTTATAGTTTATAAAGCACTTCCATATACATTATCTCATTTTATAATACAATCAAAACGTTGCATAATACAAACTTAGTTGTTGCTATGTCAAGGCATTATATGGGTTATTAGAAGCTGTGGGCCAGATGTTATGTATGAATGGTGTAGAGAGTGTTTCTTGGCAGAGCATAGGAAGGTCCAAACTTTTGTATAGCCTAGAATGGCAAGATGTGAGAAGAAAATAGTTTGCCTTGCTGAATAAAGGCTCCAGGCAGGGTCAGATCAATAGACTCGTGAAAATCTGCTTTGGGCTCATAGTGCTTTAGTCCAGGGATGGCAGGGAAGTGGAAGTGGCCGCCCAGAGATCCATGCGAGATGGGTATTTATGCCAGGTCCAAGATTAGCAAGAAGGACTATAGAAGCTCCTCTACTTGTGAGCTTTCTACTTCTGAACTTCCGTGACTTTATGAATAAAGCTGCTTGTAGAATAAAAGTATCTTCACTCTGTTCTCTCACCATCAGTTTAATCCATTTATTCTTTCATTGATTCATTAAGCATTCTTTTCACATATAATGATTGTGCCAGGAACTCTGCTTGGTGTTGGAGTTACATAGTGAACAAGATAGACAAAGTCTTCTGCCCTCATGCAGCTTGTATGATGTAGACAAAGAATAGAGAAACAAATAACAAAATAATTACAGATTGTGATGCATCAGAAAAAAAATAAACAGGGCAATGAGATAGAGGAAAACTTCAAACTTATTTTTAAAAGCATGGATCCCAAAAGCAAGCCCTATGAAGGAACTCTTAAAGATTGTGTTATGGAAAATGTAACACCCCTTTGACAAACTCTGGGCTCACTTCTTCAAACATGTCATGGATAGCAAGATCAAACACTCATGAAAAATAAATGGTTAGGGGAAAAACAATAAACATGGAAATAAATACTAAGTAAAATAAGGTATCCCCCTGCAGAAAAGGCCAGGTGTGCCGGTGTTAGAAACTTGCTCTGGCAAATACCCCTTCTCTTTAAATAGTGTCTTTAATTTTTGAGAAAAAGATTTTATGCTACAGATTATCGTATAAGATTTTGTTGTATAATTCTGTACGACTTAAAAATATATTGAACAAGTCTGTACTAGCTTGAAATATAGTATATTTTGATCTTTATTCTCCTCTTGTTTTATTTATTTTTTTTAAGTCTCGGCAAAGAGCTTTATAATTGCCAGATGTTCTCACAAGTCATACGATGATTCAATGCAAATTTTCAAAGCTTTTATCTTCAATCCATTTATTATAAAGCTGAAGCTAGAGCAAATCTCCCTTCTCTGCATCAACCAATTAGCCCACCTACATGGTTCCCAGGAGGGGACATCTATGATTATTGACACATTTCTTATTTAATTAAACTGATCTGAATTTTGAATGTGTAAAAAGAAGAGAGATACAAAAATTTGGAATGCAAATGGATGTATTAGGGAAGAAATTGATCCTCAAAGGAAAATCAGCACGATATTGGCAGAAGAAAGAGGAATAGACCCTGGATAAGCAAAAACAATAGGGTCAGGAATCATTCAGCTTACATGTCACAAATCTCTTCTCCTGTGTTCTCAGCAGACATTGCTAATCAAAACCAGTAATCTTTTCTACTGAGCTTGGGGGTGGCTTTAAAATCCTTTCAGCACATTATAGACAGCCTCTGCCATTTGATCGGAGATGTAATATGGGGTCAAACTTATTTGCCATGGTGGGTGTAAAGGATATTGTTCACCAAATTTTTGCATTTTAATAGTCTTCAAAGTCTTACCTTAAAAGAGGTAGGAATTGGGGGCAAAAATTTAGGAAAAATGAAGGTACTAATTTGGGACAGGGATCATTGTTTCTTTTGCACTTCAAATGTAGGTCACCACCCAGAAGACTAGTACAGAAGTTCTCTGTTAGCATAAGTAGAGTTGTGTAGGCAGGTGTGTGAAGAACACAGAATCATCTTGCTCTGTCCCAAGAACATAGAAAATGGCTGATGATCTCCCCGCCGGGAAGGATTTGCTGGCATTCGAAAGGAATCACAGGCAGAAGACTCACTGGATGGTAAAATTCCCTTTGTGCCTGGGACATACTGAGTTTGGTATTCTGCTGCACCAGGGAAGAAGCCCCAAATCTTATTTTGTTCTGAAGCCTTTTGAAATTTTTCAGTCTATAGTTTAATTTTGGCAACATTGAAGTGATGGAATCTGTAGGTATTATTTATCAAATCGTTATGTACTAGCTGACATTCTTTCAATTCAGCATGCATTTTAAATCCCTCCCTGTGTGCCTTGAATATATTGTCTGGAAACTTTGAAATAATATTTTCAGTCTCCCTCTTTTTTCTCTACAAATTAGGAGCATTATATATGTAGCTGATTGTTATTCTATCTCAGAAGAAACTCAACTATAATATTTTTAAGCTCTTCTGTAAGTATTTAAACTGAACAAAATTAAAAAAAATAAAAATCTAAAGACCAATACAGTTTTATCAGATAATATTTTTACTTTTGATCTTTAAGTCAAGAATCGATATCTCCATATTAGATGCTAATGGTATTAATTCTCTCAGTCTGATTCCATGTTAATGATATTAAACCCAACATAGAAATATTACAATTATGGGTATGGCTTTTTAGCCAGGCAGTCCCAGGAGCATTTGGGGCCAGGCAGAATATGAAAATGTTAAAGGTTACAGCTCAGGGCTTGAAGGTGAGCCTATAATTTGCTAATTCAAAATTCAACTAAAGATATTCATGGATGTTTATCAGTGAGTCTAATGGTTCCACTTACTACTTATTGGAGTATAGCAGTATAAATATAGGTATCCGTAGAATGAAGCATCCTATTGCTGAAGACCAATTATTCACCTTGTCAGTAGATAAACATTAACACACAGGACAAAACTATTTGCTGTATTTTCCTGTTTTCTACTGTGATCTATCATACATTGTATGTAGTCAGGCTATTAAAAAAGTACTCATTTATTACATGGGACAATATTTACTTTTTAAAACATTTATGTTGTCCATAAAGATTTTGTTGCAAAAGAATGGTAAAAGAGGCCAAAAATCATTAATAGAACTAGATAAGTTCCTTGTAGAAAGGCACAGAAAGGCCCCAGAAACACCATATGCTAAATTTTCTAGAAATTGTGGATAGCTGTGGATACCTGGGGTTTAGCCAGTTTATGACAGCATATAAATAATTTAATATATACCAAAGAAACTTTGGAAAAGATAAGATCAGCTTTTCCTTAGAGACATGACTGCATAAAGCTGCACTGCTGAAACTTCAATCAGCTCAAAAAGATCCCTTCTGCCCAGCTTTGCACCCTGACAGTAAGTATAGGGGCTCCCAGAATGGGGCTGAACAGGGGACCTCTTTTTATAATGCAACTTGTCTCTTATATTTGTTGGAGAGGAAAAAGAAAATGGTTGAGGCAAGTTTGTAACAGGGTTCAAATGCTTTTCAGAGTCACCATTGTTTTTATTGTCCAGTAAAATTTGGTTTGACTCTGCCTATGCTTCTGGTATCTCTTATTTCTGCTGGCCTCAGCATGCTTTCTGTATGTACTCTATGCAAAAGACGTTGGGGCAAACCTGAATGTATTTATACAATTAATACATGGAGCATATCTGTGTCTACACACTCAATAGAAAAAATTATCCCAACTATTTGGACTCTAGCAAAGTGGCAAATCACTTTGTTAGAATAACCAATAACTTCATTATGCTTATATGTGTGAATTTATAAGTGTCCAAATAAAATTGATGCCTGAGAAAGTTATCAGAACAATTTTGTGAAAGGTGATTGTCAAGAAGGATTTGTGAAGTGTTTCCCAAAGTTTATACATTAGATCCACAAACACTGGACACTGGGTGGGGTGGAATGGATAAGGGTATATTGACTGGAAAAGCTTAGGAGATGTTGTACACATTTGCACATTGGTAAAAGGCTGTGACAAGTCCTGCACTAAATAGACCTATGTGATTTTGTTTGACATAACCGTTCCTGAAAATATTTGACAAGGGAACTCTTCTCCCTCATAAAAACTGTAAACATTCTGAAGAATTACCATTTTGCCAAACATACATTCAGCAATGCTAATCTGGACAAACTCCTTATTTTTACAAATGATGAAACTGAATCTATGGAGATAAAATTGTATGCCTAAGATCCCACAGTGAATTAGTGGCTTAGCTGGGCCCAAAATCTAGGGTTCATGATATTCTAAGCTTTAGTGCACTATACCCACTGGCTCTGTTTGCCTATAGCAATTGGACAACATTTACTTTTTTTAAAGCTTTTAAAAAATTAAGGTATAATTTACATAGAGTAAATTTCACCCACTTTAGTTCTATGAATTTGAAACCACAACTGCAATCAAGTTATTTATTTCTTAAAAATTTAAATGTTTTGAAGAATGTGTTCTAGAATGCATTAAGATAATTTCAATAGAAATATATTTGAATTCAAAATCCGTTTAAATTGAGAGTCCTAGGCAATCTTGATCAATGCAGCTAACTGTATTGACTTTAAGAATGACAAAAGGGAGAAGAATTATACGGGGTAAAAACAAATGCCAAACCAAATAGTGAAAGGCGAAGCCTTACTATGAGAGGAACATACAGCCTGAGAGAGGAACATACAGCCTGAGAGAGTACCAGCCGGGGCTCTCAGCTCCGACTGACTGCTTGTGCGTAGTGTCTAGAGAAGAGGAAAGCAGAGGGCAAGAAAGAGAGGTGAGAACTCAGTCCTAAGGAAGAAGCTTTCAGCGAACTCTGACTTTGGGGAATGGCCATTTCTCCTTAGAAACACAGTTCTTTCAACACACTCCATGATTTTACTTCAGTTTTTCCTTTCTCCACTCTGCCCTTGTTCTTTTTGAGTTCGATTTCCGAAGGGAATCAGAAGGTCTTCTCTCCTTTTTCACCTTCTGCCTCTCTGTGGCACATGTTATTCAGCGGTGAGCTAAAATCATCATGTTTTAGTTAAATACCGGTCATCGGAAGCCCTTTGGAATCGCTCAGTTTTGAGAACGGAACTCCTAATTTCAGTTTCATATCATAAGCACACTTACGCTGCTTGATTATGGTTTCCAAGTTAATTCTATCTTTACAATACCGTGCTTACTTTTGTTTCTGAGGCAAAATGGGCTCTTGATCAAAACCAGCAAATCTCGTATCGACTTCATTTCTTTCGTCCGGCCTTTCTTTGTTCTTCGCAGCCATTGCGACCAGAGTAATTGGGTGAGAGAGAGCACACCTCATGCGGGACTTTTCTTTTTCTCTGACCCCCTGCGTGGCGACACATCCTGCTTGCCCTAACTTTGGCCCAGCCTGTTTATGTCACAAAACAGCCGTCTTTAACCGTGCTGGGTAGGAACAAGAAATAGATACTCCTCAGGAGGGGTGAGCACGCCCGCTGGGTAGGTATGTCTTGCCCAAGTTTAACATGAAAAGGACTTGGCAAGAAAGAAAACACAAAGCCCTAGAAAAGAACAACAATCGCCCTGTGAAGGCACAATGAAAGTGGGTTGTGTACACAGATTCTCCACATGGATTACGCTGAAGAGAGAGGAGGCTGCTGGGCCTCTTCCTGTCATCGGATGGCTGAGCAAAGAAAGGGCAGCTCTAGTGCAAACTGGCTGTTCCCCATATGCCGCTGAGCGCCGGCTCCTGTCCCTCCGCTCCAGCTGGGGGCCACATGGAAACCAAAGGCTGAGTGATGTCTGAGAATGCAACCGCCGGCTCTCCGTCCGTAGGAAAACCCGGTCCGAGAATGGCAAGTGTGATAAGCGCTCTTTAAATCGGTAGGATGATCAGATTGTCCGGTGAGAAACTACCATGAGGAGCTCTTGCTACGTATCAAACACTGCCAGGTGGATGGCTCATCTAATATTCATAACAACCGCATGACATAAAGACCAGAAAAAAAATCCCCATTTTATGGTGCTGGAAACTGAAGTTCAAAGAGGTTAAGCAAATATTTAAGCCCCAAATTCAGTAATTGGCAAAGATGGAACTTGGTCCCAAGTCTGGTTGACTTCAAATCATGTGCTCCCAACCTCTTTACTGTATTGCAGGCCAATGAGGCAAAAGGAAAGAACTTTTGTTTTTTTTCTTAAGTCATATAACCTCAAAAGGAAACAGACTTTTTGGCTAGCATGAGATAGTTCTCACTACTTTTCCAGAAAACACTGATGCTGGTATATGTACATATTTTACTCGTTAGATGGTAATGACTAATCTCTTGTAGTCAGACAGATCAATCCATAAGCAAGAATAAACTTGAAAAGTTTATGGGAAAAATCCATTCCTCACCCCTTTCCTGATGGTCAGGGAAGGGTGCTCTGAATTACCCTGTTAATTTCTTGAATCATTAATAAATTCCCCTGTGTAGACATAACTTTAGTAAAAAGCTATGAAGAAAGTGTCCAATGTTGCATTAAGTGTACCATGTTAGATAGACAAGGAGCTATCAGTTAGTCTGATGCCATGGAGGAAACCACCAGAGGATTTGCCATTATTTTAGCTTACTCAACAGAAGCTTTCTGGGTTCTTAATCTTCTCACAGGCATTATGGCCCATTGACATCAATTTGCTTTGAATATTTCATGTGGGAAACAGAATTCTAATTTCTATGCTAACTGGCACTATTTTGTAAGGTAGATATTGACACATGACTGAGTAGCAAATATCACAAAACTTGTGCCAACCACAGGAACGTCAGGTCTCTGAATGCCTCACGTGCTTGCCAGACAGCTGAAAGAATGTCTAAGAAAGATATTTAGAAGGTAATCAAAGACAGAATCTCCCTCAGATACATTTTTTTTTTTTTTTGGTGAGAATTTACATAGCTATTGTTTATCATAACCTAGCAGATATGGTCAAATAGACATGACAGTCACATTTGGAATGAACATAAGCTTTATTTATGTGCCATACATGTGGAAATAAGATAAATTTCCAAGGAGCCCTAAGGAAAATGCTTTGATTCATTTTTATTTGACTTTTTCCCTCCATATAATGTGGGAACACTCCTACCACATAGAAAGTAAAATCACAGTTACAGGCATTCACACGGATTTACTGGTATGCAAAGTTTGTAGTATCAGTGTTTGTGGCAAGATGTAGAGCCCATACTGAGATGGGGGCCTTGATGCATGTGGGGGCTTGGCTAAAAATCCAGATTTGTTAGTGGCTGTCAGCATAGTCCTTGAGACTATTGTAATTTTAAAAAATAGGAAAAATTAGACCAATCTACTTATTTCCAATTGATTTTACGTGAATCAGATGAGATAATTTATGTAGAGGTGCTTTGAAAACCAGAAGACATTTTATAAAGAAGAGTTTATTCTATGTAACATGAAAGAGAATGATATGCATTAATGATATTTTTAGGTTCATCTGTTTTTAAAATTGCTTCCTCCTTCCCTTTCCTTCTTCCTCCTTCTCTCTTTTCTATCTGCTCTTGCATCCACAGATTTTTCTTGAACACACAGAAGCACCAGAAGCAGTGCAGCATAGGTGCATAACCTGGCACAACCATAGTGGAGATTTTGGAGCCAGGCTCTGCCACTCACTGTCTGGGCCTTGAGCAAGATCGCTAACCATCTCATTGCCTTTGTTTCCTCATCTTTAAAATGGGTATAAAAGTCAAACATTTCACAGGGCTGTTGTGGATAGTGGGTGAGTTAAGTAATTTAATTACTTAGTATTGCTAAATCGAATAAACCTTCTGCTGGCAATGAAGGCATAACAATGGGAAAGATTTGGCTCTAGTCTGGACAGCTCACTATCAATGTGCTTCTGAAACAAAAAATTGGCTGCTAAATGTACCGTAAAACTGCATAAAAAGCAGAGCCTGAAGAAACAAATATTATTCTGTAAACACATTTTGAGAAAGAATAAATGACTTGGGTTTCTTCTCAGGATTGGGTTAGTCTCATGAAGATAGAAGAAAGGTGTTCTTCCATCCAGCCCCTAAAATAATCCTGTATGTTCACTCTTCCCTGGAGAGACAACTTGAAGACCTCACAGATGGAAATGGTGGCCCCATGAGATAAAACTGTCATACTGCTCATTAATTACCTTGATGAACTGTTGACAAAATATTAGACCAATGAAAGTTCATAGACAGAGACAAAGAGGAGCTGAACATATGCAATGATTTTCTTTTTATTCCAAGAAGTGTTACAATGTGACCCCTAGGATAAGATTCTAGACTCTGTAGACCCAAGAAAAACTCAGGAATAAATCTAATATTTCAGTCAAATTAATTGCAACCATGGGATAAGAATTTTGTTTGCAGGAATTAATTATTCAAATGTTTTTCAGTCTCCGGGGGTAAATATGCGTTTTTTTGGTTCCCTTTGGTGGTAAAAATACTTTGGTTTTTTTGTAGGTTTTTTTTGGAGGAAACCTTGTAATTATTTACTGAATCATTAGCTCTCAGGATTTCATGACAAATATGATTTTTTTTTGGATTAATTTGGTATATTACAATTTATGATGAGAGATAGTTTATGTTTTTTTATTTTTCTTAAAGACATCCAAGTTATGATGAGGTTCTTGCAAGATGAGAAACCAGCTAGCAAAGAATTGGGACAATTGCAATAACCAGAAGTCATAGGAACAAATATGCAAACATGTGGTTTGGGGTAGAAACCAGATGAAAAGGCTATTATGAATGTCTAGCTAGAATCAGGAGAAAGAAAATTAAGAAAGGGATGGAAACAGAACAAGAAGGATAAAATGGAAGGCAAAAATATAGAAGAGGAAAAAGACATTGAAGAGTTTCTGTATGTATTCCAATCCACTTCCTCTGTAGAAAGGAAGGCTGACAAAGCAGAGGTGGGCGAGGACGGTCATCTTTGCTCTGGCTTAAGCACAGCTTTAGTCTTGCACACGCTGCCTCCCTACTTAACCAAGGCCATTTTCTAGAGTCTTTCAGTTTAAGGAAAAAAAGGAGGATAGAATCCAATGATTCATCTCAAACCTGAAGGTGATTTTCTGTTTTGTTTCTGTTTTGTATCATTGTCTGAAGAAGAGAGCACAGGGCTAATGTCCCCAGAATGTCACACACATTGTAGGGATTTGCTTCTGAAGACCATATACATTATCCAATACTATAAAAGCAATGTCATCATCTCCAAGCACGTCACCCAAGGTGGTTGTGCTGTCTCATCGTTCACCTGAATGAAGAGCAAGGTCTTATTGTAACAGCCTGAAATTGAGGGGTGGGGATTCTAGAAATTTTTGACTGAGCTTTCTTTCAGAGGTTCTAGGAAGCATATTTGAAGTCTTTGTATTGCTTTCTTGGCAAGATACAAACAATAGACCCAACAGAGGCCGTGTATTTAGAGGCCAGCCTCTGTCTTCATTTACCGTTGCCTGTTTTTGCTGCATCTCAGAGATATTGCTGACAGGCTTTGATTGCAACAGAAGGCATCTTTGTGGAGTCATGCATATGGGACAGTTCTCTAGCACATTTCACACTTGCTCTCCGTGAGAATGAACATGCTAAGTGCCAACTGCTGACGTTAAAATATGGCTACAGAATTAAAAGACACTTTCTCAGAATTTAAGAGACGTTATAGGTCATCCTTTCTAGGAAAACATTAATAACAAAAAAGAAAGACAGAAAATAAGATTGAAAAGAACAGAGGGGGAAAAAAAACCCTGAGTATTTAAAATATCTTTTTCATTAGGAAAGAAACCACTGTAACCAACAAGAAACGGATTATTCTGTAGCTCCTTATTTGCCTCTGGTATTTGGATATAGTCATCACTAAAGTGTCTGTTTTCTACAGCCTAGTTTCAAATGTAATGTAAAGAAAGAAGTAAATGTTTCATTTGGGCTCTTCAAAATGTTTTACAAGTGAGCTTTATATACACAGGACATCTAATCGTGCAGTAACCCTGCAAAATCAAGCTAAAACTCAAAAAAGTTTTACGTTACAAGTGGAAACTATGATTCCAAAAGTCCAAGGGACCGAATAGCTGATCTTCATTGTGTGCACTAAAATGTTTTTCCTCCTCTAACCGCGTTTAAAGCTAAACCTTTGCAAAGAGGCCAGTTGGTGTTATAATGCCCATTTGACAGCTAAGACGTTCAAATTCTCAATTAACTTGAGTCATTATTGCATTCAAACTGGTTTAAATTATTTATTCATTTTTAGACGATTTTGAAACAGCTGCAATATTCCATTTTTGCATAAAACACACCACTATTTTTATTTTAGAATGGTGAACTATTAATATTTAAAATATTCTGGTAACTATGGTGAATAATATAGCAAAACACAAAGTAGCCACCATCCAGAATTAGGGAATTTTATCAATTTGCTATATTTGCTTCAGCTTTATTTTTGTTTTTGTTTTAGAGATAAAGTTTTACTTATATATTTGTCCCCCGGAGATTTCTCTGAGATCCTATGCTATTTCCTTTCTTCCCAGAGGTTATTAATGTCCTGAATTTGGTGTTCATCATAACTGCATGTATTTTATACATTTATTATGTAATTCTGTATTCATAGGTACTCTACAGTTTGATTTTGCTTGTTTAACAAGCTTCATATGAGCTTATGTGTAAATGACATTACACCTATTATTCTGCAAATTGTTTTCTTTTGACTCAAAATTATGATTTTGGGATTTGGTCATGATGATACATGCAGCAATTTTTCATTTATTTTAACTTTTGCAGAGTATCTTTTGTTTGTATAAACTTGTTTATCCTCTTTTTTGTTAATGGATATGTAGTTTATTTCCTTTTTTTTTATTGGCAAGGAACAATAGCAATTTTGTACGTCTATTGTCATGTATAGGTGAAAAAGTTTCTCTGGGGTATATGTGTAGGTGTGGAGTTGCTGCATCTTGGAGTATCCCCATTTTCAGATTTATCAGATATTGCCAAATTGTTCCCTAAAGTGGATGGACCAGTGTATACTCACAGTGCTCTACAACCTTGTAAAAACTAGATATTCTCAAACTTTTTCATGTTTTCTCTTTTTTTAAAACATTTTTATTATGCTAAATTTTAAACATAGTGAAATTTAATATAATGAACCATGATATAACTATTATACAACTTCAAAAATTATTAAGTTATGGTCAGTCTTGTTTCAAGCATATACCCACCATCTGTACACCTACCCCATTAGCACCATTGGATATTTTAAAGTAAATCAAAATCACTGACAGCATATTATTGTGTCCGAAACTAATTCAGTTGGCGTCTCTAAGATATGAGGATTCTTTAAAAAGTAACTACAAAATCATTATCATACCTAAACAATTTAATAATATACCTATGTATTTTTTATGGACAGGGTCTCACTCTTTACCCAGGCTGGAGTGCAGTGGTATAATCATAGCTCACTGCAGTTTCAAACACCTGGCCTCAAGTGATCCTCCTGACTCAGCCTCCTGAGTTGCTGGGACTACAGGAATGAGCCACCGTGCCTGGCAAGAATAATTTCTTAACATCATTACATGTCTAATCAATCAGTGTTCAAATGTCTCCAGTTGTATTATATGTCTTTGCAGTTTGTCTGTATCAGGATCCAAAAAGGTCCAAACATTGCAATTGGCTGATATTTCTTGTCCCTTTTAATTTTTATGTTCCCCCTTTCCTATTTACTTACTTATTTTTACAACTTATGTTCTGAAGGAACAAGGTTATTTGTCTTATAATGTTTCCTATAGGGCAGATTTTGGTGAATTTTTTCCTTAGTCCATTAGTGCTGCTATAACAAAATACCTGAGACTAGGCAACCTACAAACAAAAGCAATGTATTCCTCATAGTTCTGGGAACTAGGAAGTCCAAAATCAAGGTGCTGGCAGTTATGATGTCTGGTGAGAGCTTCTCTGATTCCAAGATGGTACTTGGAACAATTTCCTCTGGAGGGAAAAGGCTAAAGGGAACCTCGCTAGTTACCTCCAGCCCTTTTGTAAGGGGACTAATCCTGTTTATCAGGGCACAGCTCTCATGACTTAATCACTTCCCCAAAGGCCCCACCTGTTAATGCTATTGCATTGGGGATTAAGTTTCAACACCAATTTTAGAGGTGACACACATTCAAACCATAGCAGTACCCTAGGGTATTATTTAATATTTTCTAGTAATATTTCATATGTGGTATTATATGCTATATTAACTATATTTTCTTATTTTCTGTATGCTTGATGCTGTAGCATGTGTGGCTTCACTAGCTCAAAAGAGACTGCCCCTCTCAGGGCTAGCTAATTCTTACAGATAGTAAAACACTTGCCCAGGAACATGCCTGTCATATGTAAACGAACCACTCCAGAGCTCTTACTCTGAACTACTTCCTATCTGATGCTTATACAACAGGAGGCAATATTCCTCTTTCCTAATCACCCAGGGCCAAGTACCAGACAACTAAATACCACCCCTATGATCCAGAGTCTGTCAACATCACTCAGACTACCCAATCCTAAACTGCTGTGCTTTGCCTCCCCATTGGAAAACACAACAAAGACTCTGGCCCATGCTGTTCCTGCAGCACTTCTGCCTCCTGACCAAACCTGCTGCTTCACCACTGGCCCTGAGCTGTGTGGTGAGCCCTCTCCTCTTGAGAAATGTAACTAATACAAATCTTTCAATGGCATTGGCCTCTTTGTGTTGTCCACTCAGTCACCTCTATAAATTAAAATCCTGTGGGTACATGAGATACCTACTTCTATTAGAAAGCACATCATGTCTTTTCTTACTTTCGATGACAGTAACAGTCATTGCCTAGATTAATTATTTCATTAAGGGTTGCAAAATGGTGACATTCTAATTCTGTCCTTTTTGTTTATTTATTAGCTAGAAACCTTTTTATAAAGAGAAATTCTCATCACCTATTTGGTTCCCTTGAGTTATAGTTTTTATTGGAAAGTCAGAATAAATACTTGATGCTTTACCTTTATTGACTAGTTACCAAAATGAGTTGGTTTTCTAGCATCCTTTAAAAGTGATGAACGAGATTTGTTGTGGTTGTTATTATTGTGTAGTGCCGTTGTGATCTCAAGAATATATACATATATACCTCAGCAGTTTTTATTATTATTCTTATTGATGCTCAGATTATCTTTGGCCAGTGAGAGCCTCTTTAAATTGGCTCCTAAGTCCTTTTGTCATGGCCCCAGAAGCTTTGAGAGCTTCCTTGCTCATGGTGATGACAAAATATTTCTGACAATCTTTTACATTTATTACTCCTGATCTGGAATAGCTATTTCTCCAAGGATTCCTGGTTTGTTTTAATAGGAAAGATATTTAGAAACCACAATATGGACACTAGGGTTACACATGTGTGGATTTATGTATTTTCTCTGCATTCTTGTTTCAATACCTTCCTATCTTAACTTCTATAGCTTAAAGTCCTAAAATTCTTAGGGCAAGTCCTTCTACCTTTTTCTTCTTGAAAATTCTATTGAATAGACTTAACCCTTGTAGAATTATATATAAATTTTAGGATCAACTTATTAAGTTTCATGAAAAAAAATATTGAAAATTGGGGGAAGGGAAATGTATTGCCTAAATTTATAAATGAATGGTGGGATAAATGACATATTTATATCTTTCTGTTCATGAATATGGCATATTGTTGCTTATACTCAGATATTTTTATATATTTTAGAAACATTTTATAATCTATATGTTCTTGCTCATTTTAAAAATATTTACTTTATAGTATTTGTGTCTGTTGTGAATGGTTTTTTGTATTACATCATATGATGCATATACTTTCTTGTATGTATATTTTATTTCATTAAAATAAATTAGCTTCAGAGAAAACCTGGCAATCATCCTGAGAGTATATGAATAAGAAGGGTAAGAGGAAGAATTGGTCAAATCAATATTTCTCAAAGTGATAAAGCTGAAAAAAATTTGGTATTGGATTTGCCCATTTGTGGGAAATGGTTATGGTGAGTCAAATAAGATGACATACTGATGACAAACGAACACTATAGGATGGTGTAAGAAGCATGATCTATCTTTAGTTTTCCCTCCTTTGCTACAGGTTACAGAGAAATGCCTCTCTAATAGAAGAAAGAGAAGAGCAATGCATAACTACAAATGTTAAAAAGACCCTTGGGAGTGGTAGCTCTGTGGAAAACTAGGGGGCAGGGAGTTGCAGCTACTACTCAGCTCCAAGCACCATTACACTGCAGGAATGTGAGCCTAGTGTAGCCTGGTAGCCTGAATTTCCAAAGCAAACCAAAAATTCAGATTTTGTGAATTCTCTTGACTTGTGAGTTGTGGCAACTAATTCAAATATTTTAAGAATGTTGTTTGACTGCATAAAATACCCAGGCTATTTATGGTCTGAGAGCCACAACTTTATGATCCCTAGATTAGAGGTTTTCTAAATAATATGGCAATTTTTAAAATTTAATATTTGGATGGTTGGAGTAGTTCAGTCACTAGAAAGAAGGGAAGTAAAGGAGTTTTCTCAATCTACAAATTCCCATTTCCCACCCCACTAGCAATTCTGAGACACTGCAGTAGTGGACATCGATCACTCCACTTGAGGGTCTCTGCTGCTGCTAATGATGGGAATGTGCTGCTTTCCTTAATCACATAAGCCAGACTCTGAAGTCTAGAAGAAATCTTGGAAGGTTTTAGTTCCATCTCAGGCTATGTAGGTGAGGAAGCTAAGTTCCACAAAAGTCTAGTAACTTGTTCGAGGACACATGTTAAATTAGTGGCATCTGCTGATTTTTAAGGATTCTTACTAATTCTCAAATTTTGTGCTGCAGTGTACAGCTAGCCAAGCTAGTCATGAGACTGCACGAACATCTCAGGGAAATGATAGGTTTTTTTTCTCTTTGCATAATTAGGGTTTAATTAAATTTAATTGTTTATAATTACCCTAGTAGAGATTGAATATACTACATTCCCTTCACGAGGCTTAAATAAAAATTTGAAAGATCAGTGAAGGCAGTAATTGAATAAATATGCAGAGCCTTGTATGTGTAGTAATTATTATACACTGTAGTTTCCAACACTGCTGGTGGGGGGTTTCATAAGAGATCATTCCCTCATCATTGTAGCCCTAGGTAAAATCATTCTTCTTTTAATTATAATCTTATAAGAACTGTTATCCATATATGGTTGTGTGTGTGTATAAAACAGAAAGATATTGAAGCTTGTAAACAATCAGTATAAAGAAGAGTAGAAAGTAAACTTCTTTATTACCAAAAAATAATTAAATTTCATCTGATTTTTTGGTAATTTGAGATAAACAATAGTAGTAGTATATGTTATCATTTGTTGACTCCTACCATGTGTCAGAAGTGATGTTAAATACTTTTCAAATTATCTTCCTTGATCTTTTTAGCTAGCCTATCAGGTCCCTAGTATTCCTATTTTATAGATGAGGAATTGAGGCTTAAATGATTAAGTGACCTTAGATTTGAATGGGGCTTTTGACTTCAGAGCCTGTATCATTAATCTGTACACTGTGCTGTCTATCTAAGTAGATGCTTCAAATGACATTAGCATCATCTAAAATCCTAACAAAGTTCACTCATCACAGTCTTTTAGGATATTAAAGAGAGTTTACCAGAACTGTTTGTTCTTCGTTCCACATTTCCCTTGGAAATTCCAAAACTTGATTTCCTCAAAGCAACATCTGATTAGCAGCATTGCTCAAGCTTTTGGCTTGTATTTCTTTCTTAATGCATATTCCATAAAACGTAGTTTGAAGTGAGACCCCTTACAAAGAAAATGAAAAGTCCCAGGAAAGCAATGCTGTCAAAATGAATAAATCTTGTAAAAGGCTTTGTGTAAGCATTAGTGAGGAAATTATCTGACACTGTGTCATAAATTTAGATCCCAATTAAACACGTGATGTGCAATAGTTGCCTATAAAATGTGAACATGTTGTAGATATTTTCAAATCCCAAGTTTAAACATGTTCCTTAATGAGAAAGAGCTGTTACATGATGTCAAACAGAGTAATACAGCACTTTTTCTCTATGGAAGCAAAATTAATCTGTGAGTAATTAGGTATTGGGATGAGAATTGTTTCCTGTTTTCTCAGATAATGCTTGGGAATTTAGGTAAAGGCAATTCGTTGTGCTTTACTCTCTCAGGCAGTAGAGCAGATTGTCCAACTGGGATTGAACTAGGAAACTCTTTGACATACAGACTTTTTAAATACTTGATGGGTGACTAGTATTTGTCCCCTTTCATCTTGAAAAGTGTGCACCAACTTTAGTGGCTTATATATGAAAGAAATAATGTCAAGTTGCTACCCACCCCCCCAGTTTTTATGTTTTTTGTTTGCTTTAAAATAAATGTATTTGCTTGCTCTAGGTAGTGGTACGCACTTTCTAGTCTGCTACACTCCCCACCGTTCCCTATTAATTCTAATTGATTCACATATTTATGCTTCTCCTGGCCATGAAGTCATTTGAGTTTGCAATCCCATTTTATGACGTAACATGTATAGATAAATGAAATAATGGGTTTCATTTGAGCAGAATGATTATGACATGGGGCGGGGCATGAAGGGGGAGAGAATGATTCATAGATTGAGGAAGACTCTAGGAAAGTTTCAATAAAGAAGTAGCCCTGGAGTTGACATTGAAGGGTAAGTAGGTGTTCTCTAGGTGCACAGGGTGGGGGAAGAGATTTTTTTCTGGGAACAGGGAGTATATGATCACAGAAGATAACTCAAAGGGTAGAAGGGGACCAATAGGGGGCAGATAGGGGCTAAATTATACAGACCATTAAATGACATGATATTGAAAGGTGAATAAGTATTCTCTTTGTGTATAAATAATACAACCCTAATTTCTATTCCAAATATGTGCAGGATCAGATTCGGGCATATCAGAACTGTAGCTTAGTGGGTAAGAAATGGGACGCTTACAATCTGACCTTAAATAGCTGTCCTGAAGATTGAAACTGTAAAAGGGCATGAGGAAACTTTCTAGGTGATGGAAATGTTCTCTCTTGAATGGGATATTGGGTATGTGAGTCAGAACTCATCAGATTGGACACTTAGGATCTGTTATTATATGCAATAACACCTCAACTAAAAGATAGAAAACAGGAAATATTGTTATATAATCACTATAACAATAATGATGCTTTAAAGTTGTAAGTGAAAATGTCTCAGGGTTAGATGACCATCTGACTTGTTTGCAGTAATAGGTTATGTTTGTGACTTTTTTTGGCCAGATATTTTCTTTTCTCTTCAATTCCAACAATTATTTCCAGAAAAAAAATATTTCAACAAGCAAGTAATCTATTTTTAGTTTCAATTTTTGTATGAATGAGATTTGGCAAAAATATTGTAATTTCTCATATTCCAGTCTTTTTTATCCAGTGGGTGCTGCTTAGACAACAGATATTTCAAGTAATTGAAAATTAAATATCAAATATGCAGAGAACTCTTACAAAGAGGAACGTATCTATGAATAAGTGTTAGGTAGGTATTGCTACATGATAGGGGTGAATAAGTTCTTTTTATGTTGCGCTGGGTTCAGTGGTTGAAAACTCAG
This sequence comes from Lepilemur ruficaudatus, assembly GCA_963574885.1. Classification (NCBI taxonomy): domain Eukaryota; kingdom Metazoa; phylum Chordata; class Mammalia; order Primates; family Lepilemuridae; genus Lepilemur; species Lepilemur ruficaudatus. The sequence goes on from CAUYRT010097906.1 coordinate 19,434, forward strand.
GTTCTAGCTGGGCGCGGTGGCTCACACTTGTAATCCTAGCACTCTGGGAGGCTGAGGCAGGAGGATCATTTAAGCTCAGGATTTTGAGACCAGCCTGAGCAAGAGCGAGACCCTGTCTCTACTAAAAATAGAAAGAAATTAGCTGGACAACTAAATACATATAGAAAAAATTAGCCGGGCATGGTGGCACTTGCCTGTAGTCCCAGATACTTGGGAGGCTGAGGCAGAAGGCTCTCTTGAGCCCAGGAGTTTGAGGTTGCTGTGAGCTAGGCTGACGCCATGGCACTCTAGCCTGGGCAAGAGAGTGAGACTCTGTCTCAAAAAAAAAAAAAAAAAAAGAAAAAAAAAGAAAACTCAGGTTCTGTAGTTGGATAGATCTGAGGTTGAATCCTAAGTGTATCATTTAGTAACTGTATGTTATTAAACGTGTTATGTAACCTCCCTTATATTAGTTTCCTATTGTGGCTGTAACAAATTACAACAAACTGAGTGACGTAAAATGACACAAATTTATCATCTTACACTTGTGGAGACGAGAAGTCTAAAGTCAATTAGCAGGCCTGTGTTCCTTCTGGGGGAACTGGGAGAAGTCGTTTCCTTGCCTTTCCTAGTTTCTAACGGCTACATGCTTTCCTTGGTTTGTGACCCCTTTTGCCATCCTCCAAGCCAGCAGTGAATGGTTAAGTTTTTCTCGTGCCGGTTCACTCTGATTTAGTCAAATCTTTCTCTATGTCCCTCTTATAAGGCCACTTCTGATTACATTGGGCCCACCTAAATAATCCAGTTTAATCTCCTCCATGTTAACATCCTCAACTAATCACTCATGCAAAGTGTGCACATTCACAGGTTCTGGGGATTTGAACATTGATGTCTTTGAGGGGATCATTATTCAGCCTATTACATCCCTCATCAGTAAGGTAGGAATAATAATACCTCCCTTAGGGGGTTGTTGTAAGGATTAAATGAGATGGACAGTGTAAATGCTTTGCACATGCACTGAACCCAGTAAAATCAGTTTAAAAAATTTTTTAAACCATAGTAAAATATACATAAAATTTACCAGCTTAGCCTCTTTCAAGTGTAACGTTCAGTAAGTATTAAGTACATTCACACTGTTGTTCAACCAATCTCCCGAATTCTTTTCATCTTGAGAAATGAAACTCTATACCCATTAAACAACTTCCCATGCCCTCCTCCCCACAACCCCTGGCAACCACCATTTTACTCTCTATCTCAGTGAATTTGACTCCAAGTACCTCATCTAAGTGGAACCATACAGCATTTGTCTTTTTGTGACTGGCTTATTTCACTTAACATAATTACCCTAAGGTTCATCCATGCTGTAGCATATGCCAGAATTTTCTTTCTTTTTAAGGCTAAATTATAATCCATTGTATGTACAGATCACATTTTGTTTATTCATTCATCCATTGATGGACACTGGCTGCTTCTACATTTTGGCTATTGTGATAGTGCTATAATGAACATGAATGTACAGATAGGTCTTTGAGACCTTGCTTTTAATGGGTATATACCCATAAGTGAAATTGTTGGATCATATGGTAATTCTATTTATAATTTTTTAAGAAACTGCCATTTTATCTTACATAGTGGCTGCACATTTTACATTCCTACCAACAATGTACAAGAGTTCCAATTTCTCCATATCATTGCCAACACTTGTTCTTTTCTTTCTTTCTTTTTCTTTCTTTCTTTCTCTCTCTCTCTCTCTCTTTCTTTCTTTCTTCTTTTTTTTGTAGGGAGGCATCCTAATGAGTGTGAAGTGGTATCTTATTGTGTAAAGCTAAGTTTGGATATTAATATGGATAAACTCAATACGGCTGACTCATCTCTGCCATCCTGAGGAGTGGTGGCATGACCTTGGGCAAGTTATTTTGTTTCTCAGAATCTAAGGCTCTTAAACTGAATATAGGGATAGAAATATTTAAATTGCAGGATTATGGTAAGGATTAAAAATAAGAAATAATGTATGTAAGGTACGTAGACTTACTTGGAACTTGATAACATCTATAAGAACAATGACAAATTTATTAGCCAGGGTTTTCCAGAGAACTAAAATCAATAGGATGTCTCAAAAATATTTATTATAAAGAATTGACTTGTGATTATGGAGGCTGAGAAGTCCCATGATTTGGCATCTGCAAGCTGGAGATCCAGGAAATCTGGAGGTATAGCTCCAAGGCCTGAGAACCACAGAGCTGATGGTATAGATCTAGCTCAGGTCTGAAGGTCTGAGAACCAGGAGTGCTGAGGGAAGGAGAAAATTTATATTCTAGCTCAAACAGTCAGGCAGACAAAGAGCAAATCCAACTTCCTCTGCCTTTTTGTTCTATTTAGCCCCCCAACAGATTGTGTGGTGCCCACTCACATTGGGGAGAACCATTGGCTTCATTCAGTCAACCGATTCAAATGCTAATCTCGTCTAGAAACACCCTCACACTCAGAAATAATGTTTAACATATATCTGGGCATTCGATGGCCCAGTCAATTTGACACATAAAATTAACCAGCAGAACAATGTGATGATGTTAAAAAGGAAAATAATTGAGGAGAAACTCTTCCTTGGTAGAAGATGAAAAAGTTTAGGCTGACTTTATTCCGAAGGTCCGCTTGTATAAAACAGAGTCTACTGGCTTAATTATGGCTTCTCAATTATTCTTCTTTAAAATTTTATGGAGTTCAGGATTTGCTTTCATTTGAATCATGCTGAAAATTTAAATTCTTTTACTTTGTGCTGAAGAGCATATTTCCTTATGTTAAATTCATTCAGTGAATCCTACAGCATACTAAACCTATATAGTTTTACTAAAAGCCAGAAAGTTAGCTCTCTATGCCTCTATTTAATATGACATGTGATGAGCACATTGTAAATCAAACTGAGCTTCCAGTGTGCTGTGCTGGTATTAAACTGAGATCTCCCATGTGATTCTCTAGCATGACTTTCATGATCTAGCAAAAGAAAACTCACCCATGAAAGCAGATTATTATTTCTGGTGCAGAAGTGTGAATGACTGAAAAATGAATATTTATGTGTTTAAATTCTAGTAAAAAGCCTTTTGTTTGTTGGTGTTCTATATCCCTTCACAAACACACATATTTGTTTATACATAGAGACAGATTGTTTGGGTTCAAATACTGACCCTTTCACTTGCTAGCTGTGTGATCTTAACCCAGTTACTTAGCCGCTTTTTCTTCCGTTTCTTCATGTGCAAAATGGGGTACAAATAGTATGCACTTCGTGGAATTGTCAAAGGTAGGATGGATTAAATGCGTTAACATATGAATAAAACCACTATAAACATCCATGTCCCATGTACAAAATCAAAGCAAAACGAAACTCTTAGCAGTGCTTGGTACATATAAGGGCTATATTAGTATTTGTTGTTATTGTTGTAGGCTTTTAAAAGATGACATTATAACTTTTCACTTCACCCAAAAGGTTTCCCACATGTTAAATGATAGATTTAGACAAGCTGGGCACTAAGTTTGTCTCCTATCATTCTACAGTTTATTTAGGGTTGAAGATGCACTGCTGTGTTTTCAGAACACGAGAGTTATGAGTTTTCTGACTGCACATTTGGTCCAATCCCAGAGAAAAACCAAAAGGATGGATAACTTTACAAATGAAATATTTAGATAAAGCTTTGTATGTTTTGTTGATATCCTGGGCAAAAGACAGTTGAATAATAGTCACTGAACAAAGTCTGCAGCACTAAAGGATGCACATGGCAGAATTCTAGTTAAAACACCGAGAAGCCTTGTTATAAAACGACACAACAATGTTATTGATTTCACATCCTGATTATATCTCCAGTGCGCTGTGCTGTATAATCCATCTCTCTCACCATAATGTGGAAAGCTTGTACTAGCAGGGTTATTTGTGACCCTTGGCGCTTAGTATTACAATGGATTACTACCACATTTAATATTGTATGGGCTAAAACCTATCATTCGTAAGTGATTAAAGTTGTCCGCATGTCATAAAACAATGCCAGATAATGAACAGAAGATGAATTTTGCAAATATTATTCCTTCATTCTTCAGTTTCTGCCTGAATAGGGCTTTTAAAATGTACAATGTATGTAGTGGTTTCAAAATGTTTTCTGGGAAAAATGTACTGAATGGGTGATGTATTTGGAGGAGTTTAGCAGAAGTTTATCCAAATACTTTGAATCCAGAATTCGAAGTGATTGTGACTGTGTCGCCACATAACAAGCCTTGGAGGCTCTCCCTTCCAGCTTGATTGTTTTAGAGATCTGAAGATGGGGTTCTAGAGAGGCTAAATTATTCAGCCAGTGTCATGCAACTTCTTAGAGACAGAAGCTAGGTGAGAACACTGGTGTCCAGTTCTTTCCACAGCATTACATTTTATGTTATTTCTTTCTAATTTTTATGGACCTGTCAAAGGAATCCCTATATCCACATCACTTTTTATTCCCACATCCAGACAATAATCTACAAACACATTTACTTAAATATAATTGCAGTTTTCTACTAGACTCCAGGCCTTTCTCCTATGTGTTTTTCTTGCCAGCAAGTAGATCATAAGATATGACTTCTCTCAAGGATTCCCAAAAGAGGTGATTTTAAGAGCCAATTGACAGAGGGCACAGAGCCCAAAAGTCATCAGCTAATATCTGTATCTATTTACATATATGTTTGTATTAAAGTGAGTGTTTCGGGCACAGCCCAAGTATCAGCTTTTCCCACTGACCTCATTTAGAAGGAGGAGAAAAGGAATTGTTACAAACATTTAGCACAATGGAAAAGAGCTTGAACTATACTGGACAGTCCATGCTACACCATTCTACACTCACAGCCCCCTGTGGTAGGAGAAGGTGGGCAAGGACATTTATTCTGCAAAAGTTGTCAGGTTTCATGTCTTATAATCCTGCTATGGTGTTCACAGTTGATCTCTACCCTAGGAGGCCCTGGCTAAGCAGATGTATAGGAAACTAGTGGACTATCTTGAGAAGCATGTCCCATAGAGATGCTTCAAATCAGATCATAACCAGCCAGACCTAATCAGATTATTTTTCTCTTGTTTATCTATTCATCTGTTGATGTAGATTTGGGTTATTTCTAATTACTGGCTTTTATGAATAAAGCTTCTGTAAACATTTATATACAGGTCTTTATGGGAACATATGTTTTCATTTCTTTTGAGTAAATATCTCTGAGTGGAATTGCCGGTTGTATGGTAAGTGCATGTTTAATTTTACAAGAAACTGCCAGTTTTGCTACACCATTTCTACATTCCCACCAGTAATTTATGAGAGTTCTAGTTCCTCCACATCATCACCAATATTTCAGTCTTTTTCATATTAGCCATTTTAGTGGGTGTGAAGTGGCATCTCATGTGGGTTTAATTTACATTTCCCTGATGACTAATGATTACGAGCATATTTCCATGTGTTTACTGGTCATTCTTATATATTTTGTCTGTTTGTGAAATGTCTGTTTAGCTCTTCTGCCTGTTTCTTTTAACTGCAGTCTTTTTATTCTTGAATTTTCAGAGCTCCTCATGTATCTTGGATACAGATTTCTTGTCAGATGTATGTATTGTGGATATATCTTCTCAGTTGATGATGATTTTGGCATTTAATTTTTTTAATGATGTCTATTAAAGAAGTTCATGAAATCTAATTTATCAATTTTACTCTTATGGTTTGGGCATTTCATCTTTCAAGAAATCTTTGCCCATGCCACTGTCATGAAGATTTTCCTATGCTTTTCTTTAAAAGAAATTTTATGGTTTTAATTATGTACATTTAGGTCTAAAATCCATTTAAAATTAATTTTTGGGTGTGGGGTGAGGTAAAAGTTGCAGTTCATTTCCCCACATGGATATCCACTTGTTCCAGTGGCATCTGTTGAAGAGACTATTATCATCCCGTTGAATTACTTTAGTTCCTTTATAAAAAACTAATTGACCAAATATTTATAAGTCTATTTCAGAATTATCTATATTATTCCATTGAGACTTGCACTAGCACAATACAGTCTTGATTACAATAGTATAGAATTTCTTGAAATCAGGTATTGCTAAGTCCTCCAACTTTGTTCTACTTTTTCAAGATTGCTTTGGTTATTCTATGTCCTTTATATTTCTATTTGTATATTATGCTGGTCAGAGCTACCACAAATTCATCTTCTTTCTCTGACACAACATTTTATTAATACTTTTCTTAAGTATGTGGTTTTCTTGACCACAAAGACTTTTTCCTAGTTGGCAAATATCTAATTGGTTGTATTTTCCAATTAATTTTTCTAACTGCTTAGTTTTATATTATGGAAGATGCTTACTTTTATAAATATATATAAAAAGTATCTTGTGAGCTGCAATTAACTCATGACCGTTAAAAGTCATACCACAAGGGCCCATAGCTGAACATTGGTGTAATGACTAATTTTCTTTGATTCCAGGAAAACACAAACTCAACTGATAGGCCTTGCAATTAAAGGACTGTCACTTATTTTATATAAAGAATAAACATAATTTATTTTTCTAAAAGACAGATCTGCCATATATTTCTAGACCCCTCTTTGAGTTTAAAGATGACATTAGAACCTTCAAGAGTTATTTCAGTTTGGAGACTTTTATTGGTACAGATTTACTGCAAAATAGATATTATGATGACAGTTTCAAAAAGATGAAAGAGCATGCTTCAGGATCTAAAGTATGTCACAGAGGAATGAAAGAAAAGTTTAAGACAACAACTTCATAGATATGCAGCAGGAGTTCTAGGTTTATATTTTGGAAAGGAAATAATGTAGAAGAGGCTTTAAATTTATAGCACTATATTCATAGCAACAGTCATAGGGACTGGTTTCTTATCCAATTCTTCATACTTCAGAGTTATCAGTGAAATAAGTTTTAGCCATAAATTGCTACATATTATATATTCAAAACTGTACCTAGCATGATCAGCTAACAAACTCAATTTTTACCTGTAATTTGATAGCTGTTTTGCTTTAATTTTGGTCTCCCATCCAAGTACTAACCAGGTCTGACCCTGCTTAGCTTCTGAGATCAGGCACGTTCTGGTGGTATAGCCATAGACAATTTGCTTTAATTATGGGTCAGCATGGCAATCATTATAAATATGACAATGGATAGCTGATAAGAGTATGATTCCAATTATGCAGTTGGCCAGCACCAAAATGCCTTTTTCAAATATTCATGGCCTCAGCTATATTCTTCAGGACATCATGTAATCAGGCAGAGCTCCAGTCAGGGCCCTTTTGTGGAAAGACGCAGAAACCTACCTAAGACAGCTTAAGAACTTAAATTATTACAGCGAAGTTAATAGAAATCAAAGAGCTAGATCCATTATGCAACCAGGGCTAGGACCTGAAGTTGTAAAGCTGTCAGGAATTGAGGCTACTCTATCTTTCTGGGGGCTGCAGATTATGGGGTCTCTGCTACTCTCAATGTGTATGATACATCTGCATCTCTGCCTACCTCTTTTTCAGCTCGTACTTAACCCAGAGAGGCTGATCCAGCCCTTGCTACATCATGCAACTCTTGATAGTTACATTTCTGACCGTCATCTATGAACTAGCCAAGTGCCTCAGTCTCCAAATTCTCAGGGAAGATTAGTTCTCCTTATAATTTTTAGCCAGGCCTCACAAGGCATATGTTTTGGAAGCACATGGAGACACTACCTTTGGGTCAATTGTTACTTGGGTCCAATTAGCTGAGGTCAAGGAGAGGGTATGGGGTTATCAGTAGAAAATATAGTTATTCAGGCCACATAGTATACATTGGATGTTGAATGAGTGAATGAATAGTGAATCCGTGTCTCATCTGAAAAAAAAAATAGAGGAACTTGAAGATGAAACTTGATGATGCTCTAGGATTAAAAGTAACAAAGCACAGAAAAGGGGCATTCAATTTATTTACAAGTATTTTATACTGAATAGAAACAGGTTATTTAGAAAGATATTACGACATTTGTTCACTGCATAATTACATGATTTAGGAGCCCTGTTGCTTGGAGGAAAGACTAGATCAGAACAGCAGCAGTATGATTCCATAGGCCTAATTCTTGATATTATTTCCTGTGCTTTTAGGTTTTTGCTGGTTATTTTGTGAGTTTGAAAATATTTCCTGTCAGACCACATAGCAGCCATTTCTTCATGTACTGTGATGTGTCCTCAGTGGGGAGAATGTAGCTGGCATGTTGGTGGAATTTTTATTTCTTGATCAATATGTTTATTATCTTAATCTGAAAACTCTTCTTAGAAAATTATAGATTGAGATAGTTTTGTTTAGGTGTTTACAGCACAACTCTGCGCCCTGAGGATGCTCATCTTATGAGTTATTCTATTTTTCTTCTGGACAAGAGACATTTTGGAATGGTTCTACCTTAAAAAAAAAAAAAGAAAAAACAAAAACATTTTCTTAGATTTTTGTCTCTTAGAATCTCATATGACTGCATAAACTTAACTGTGCATCTTCATTATCATGTCTGGAGTTACCTTGCTCTAAATGCATAGAGAAAATGGGTTCCTGTATATTCTTCCCTTGATGTGCTTGTGATGTGCTTCTGCATTGAATTCTGTGCTGTCTGAACCATAACCCAAGACTCGTTTGGTGCCATGATGGCTGAATATGCATCCAACAACAGCTTCTGCAGGGCCCCATAAGGTCTATTTCCAGGGAGAGTTTGGCTGAGTCTTGCATCTAAATAGCCTGCAAAGGTCCCAAGTTGGCCTTTACTACATTCTGCCTTGTATTCATCTCTGCTTGCCTCCACTTGACCTTCAGAGATCTTTTCAGAGATCTTATCCATGCTAAACCCATTAAGAACCAGTATGGGCCCCAAACAGGCACAACAGGGCCTACAACCATGTGCCCCAGTAATATTTGTCAGATGAATGTTCACACCTCGGAATTCATGAGCATAAGCACTTTTTAAATGACCCCTCTGTTGGTAACACTATCGTCTTTTATTTGTGTATGTTTTAATTATTCTTATTCCAGATCACCAAGCATTTCTGAGACTAGTAATCAGTTCTACCTTCTCATCTTGTCTTATATTGCACTTGAAATCTCTGGAGACAGGCTTTAGTCTTAACAACTTGAACAAACATCATCTGGCCAAACAGATACCTGTGTTGACTGCTCAGCACAGACCTGCAGGTCTAGCAGCATTCAGAGGGAAAGTGTTAGTAGGGCATTTTCTTTTCTTTCTTTCTTCTTTTTTTGTTTTGACATTAATGTTTTAAAGTATCAGGGAAATTTTTATTAAATCTTCCAGCAAGGGCTTACAAGCCCCACTGCATGTACTTCAGTGTCCTTGTGACATTCAGAGACTCTTCTCTTTAATTACAAGCAGATGTGAAGATTGAAATATCATGGTTGATAAAGTAATGTGGCAAATGATTCAGAGAATTATAGCTCATTTTCTAAGAGAAGACAAAGAGAAAATCACCCTGAGAGGAAGCTCTCTTTATTTTGCTTTGGAAATGTTCACCATGGATATATTTCTTATTTAGTGTATTTTAGTGACCTTGCTCCAATGCTTTCTCTCTCTGATCATTGTTTAGCAATAAACGAGAAATAAGAAACCACTGCCAGGTTCCAGTGGGAGTTGGATGTCAAATCTACAAAGCTGAACTTAAAAGTGTTTTAACAGGTTAAAAAATAAAAGACCACAGAAACCACATGGATCACAGAAGGGGAAGAAGCTTGTTTACAAGGTCAACTCAAAGTGTAGCTGAGTGAATGACCTGTATCTGGGATGGGATTGTGCCAGAAACAAGCAGGGACGCTCCTGACAGTAAGACTAGGGCAGGCTGACTGTTTAAGCTAAACATATAATTAAAAAGCCTTCACTTTCAACAGCTTTCCAAACCACATGTTCTATATATGTATATGTGAGTGTACATGGATGAGTGTGTACATGAGTGGTGTGTATATGTGTGTGGATATCTATGTATATGCAAGCAGGGTCTATGCCACCACTGGTTGGAGGCCATGAGCTCTTTTGTTGCTTTCATGTTAGCTTCAAACTTGCAGATTCCTAACAGACTGAATTATTCCTCTCTCCTTCACTATCAACTCTGTCCCTTCCTCTCCGCAAAGTGCATTCACTTATCGTTCTCATTGTCACTGTCATTTATGGATGGCTTACCACATGTTAGGTGTTCCACTCAAAGGTAGACATCATTCCTTCATGCAATAATTACAACACTGTATTGTGGATGTCATCTCAATTCTTAAAGATGAGAAAACCAATTCTTAAGAGGTGAAGTAGCTTGGTCAAAGTCACACGGGAAGGACTTGAACCCAAACAACTCTTATTTTTAAAGAAAGTTGTCTATTGTTAGCCAAAAAACATTTTTAGAATATTTAACAATTATTCTGACAAAAGATGATGAAATGAACATCAAAAATCTGCCTTTCCTACTATGAAATAAAATGAATATAATTAGTTATATACAAATTTTAAATAAAATTTAAAAGAGCAGTAAGACCAAACTTAAAAAAAGTTGCTAGAAACAACTACACAAAGTGGCACAACCACCATTAACTGTGAAAAGGGACAGCTGGGGAAAGAAGCCAAAGATTCTGTCCTGGTGTGGCCTGCAGGGCTCCTTGCCCTGCCCTGCCTGCTAGCAAAGTATGGAAAATACTCACTAATGTCCCCAATACCGAGAGAAGCAAATAGGGCTATTGCTTCCTTTTCCTGACTGAGAGCTGGTTGGAACAGCTGCTGAGGAGAGACAGGTGAACCAGGAAAATTGAATACCTGGGGGTGGCTATGGGATGCCCCAGACTGGGCTAGAGAAGTCACCAAAGACAGACACAGGAACAGGAAACACCTCCTATACCTCCTCCTTGGTGGAATAAATCCCAACATAAGACATTTCACAGAGAATGACCAAGTCTGGGAAACACTGCATCTTGACCTGTGTCAAGATGCTATGAATGGGGAGGTAGGGCGGTGAAGGTCTGATGGGGGAAGGAGAAGGCTAATAAAACCTCATCTGGGCTAGTCCCACCCTTAAGAAAAACTGAAGCCAGGAATGAAACTGGGCAATCTCCTCCCATTTTATTTTAAGAACTCTTTCTGATCTCCATAATGCTTTTAAGGGATTATCCTGTAAATTTCCCAAAGACCCATGGAGAAAGGTCACCCAGAGTGCTTAGCAGAGGGCTCCAAATTTGAAAGCCAGCCCCAAGAGTGGAGCTACTTGACACCTGCAGACAAGTAGTTACTTCAAAGGACAAACAGGAGGGTCTCTCCCAAAGGATCAGAATATAATCCCCTTCTTGGGCAGAAAGCTCCAGCTCTTTGTGGGCAGTTTCCCAAATTTCCCAAGAGGATGGATCTCACTAAGTCAAGTGGCTCTACCGTTAATTACCACAAGAGCCTTTCAAATCTCAAATGAAAAGATTGGGTTGCATGCAGTTTTTCATCCTCACTAAAGACAGAATGCTTAGCACTTCATCTCCAATAACAGCTACTCCTCAGTGGGGCAGGATGTGCCCACGTTTGGATGTTTTCCCTGAGCACAGTCCCAATCAGCACAGCAGGTTTTAAATAATGATTAGCTCTTATAGCCATCCTGCTAATACTGACAAAAATCCTAAGCATTCTAGAACCTCACTTAGAAGGTCTAATGGAGGAGGAGGAAGGAAAAGAAAGGCATATGCCCCCATCTTCCTCAGCATAAAATGCTGCGGCCTCCACTTACTAACACAAATTCCTAAAATTTACCAGAGAACACAGAAGACTCTAGTTTCAGGGCCAAAAAGCTAGACTGTGCCCCCACAATTTCTTTTCCATATATTTAAAATGGTCCCTTCTTGGGGTTCTATGGGCTGCTGATTAGCAGTATAGTTGCACAAAGCACAGCCCTTCTGTGTAAATCGACCTGAAGTATCCCAATGTTACTCATGTCAATGCACCAGGGATGGAGGAAAGCTCATATACACTCTTTTCCAAGAAATGGGGCTTGCTTTTCTTGCTTTAAACTTAACTAGCATTTTTTTCTGACTCTTTGTCAGCAAAATACTTCCTTTGCCTTCCAGGTGAGGCTCCTTTGCTCCTTCCTCTTCCCAGGAAATCTCACTACTCAAAGGAAATGTAGCCTTTTTTCAGAAGCTGAGGCCATACAAAGTGAATAAAGACCTGCCCTGGGTCCCACAGATTCCATGCATTGAACCAAGAACTCCCAGACACCCCTCTAGTTCTCCTACATTACAGTACATTCATTTAGCGTCCAAAGTATCTTGTAGGACTTGGATGGATACAGCCAGTCTAGACAGAATTTCCAAGTCTGAGACCTTTCGTTCCTCCTCCTCGCCTCCCTCCTTTCCCTCTTTTCTATATTGCCTCAAGATTCCTGTGTTTTAGAAGTGCTAAAGAAATGTCCCATCCTCATAATGGGCCAACTTCTTTCTTGCTAAGTTTCATAAGTTTTGGGCAGAAAAAGCAAAAATTTGGTAACTTTTATGGAATTAAATATAAAACAGTTCCACAAACATGGAAAACAGATCTTTCCCAAAGGTTTGCTTACATTTGCTTCTGGTCAACAACATTCCTCAAATTTTATCATTATGGGATTTACCAAACAAACAAAACAAAAGGAAATCTAATACCTATGCAAAGAATTCTACCTGCTGTATGTGGAACAGGCATGGGTGAACTTGCTAACGTGGTAGGATTGCTCCCACACAGCCTGCTGAGCTTTGCTAAGGAGTGGTGGTTTCCAACCCAGTGTGTCTCCACATTAAAATCTTCTGGCCTGGGGCATGGTTCAGAAGTACCTTTGTTTTGGCCTCATCCCCACAGTTTTTTTTCCCTCTGTGGTGGGACTCAGCTATTAGGGTTTTTTTCTTTTTTTCTTTTTTTTTTTTGTTGTTTTTAGCAAAGCTCTCCTGCAAAGATGATTCCATGAGCAGTCAGAATTGAGAACCATTATGACACTGGCCAAAGCAAATCCAGTAGTCTACTGCAGTGGTCCCCAATCCTTTTGGCACCAGGGACTGGTTTCATGGAAGACAATTTTTCCACAGACGGGGTGGGTGGGGGAGGTGGAGCTCAGGCAGCAATGGAGAGTGGCTGTAAATACAGATGAAGCTTCACTCGCTCACCTGCTGTTCACCTCCTGCTGTGTAGGCCCCCCGCAATCCCTAGGTTTCATGGAAGACAATTTTTCCACAGATGAGGGTGGGCGAAAGGGGGGGTGGGGTTGGCAGAGCTCTGCAGCTTGGTCCCTAACAGGCCAAGAGCAGTTACCAGTCCTAGGTCTGGGGGTTGGAGACCATAGCCAGGAACAATTAATTAATCAAGTGCTATTGAACTAGGAACTCAATTGTACCTAATTTATTCAAATGCCCATCTGGTGTGCATGACTTTCTCAAGAACTTACAAAAAGGGATATGATCAGGTTTTCTGAAAATATCTGAGTAAATGTATAGATTTCTCAGCACATAAAACATTAATACCAATGCTCAATCTCACTGACTAACAATAGAAACTTCTGTATTGATTTGTGGTGCTTACAGAGGCAGAAATAGATTATAATTTGAATCAAATTGCTCAGAAAATTTCCCCGGTGAGTCGAATTCCTAGAAGAACATTCTTAGTGAACAAAGAACATGCTATTAATATTTTGAACTGTAGGCTCCATCCTGCCTGCTCAGACCCACAGAGGGGGCAAATCAGCTGCTAGTCCTTCGCAGGCTCTTGGGCACAGACGTGCTTGCCCACTCAGCCCCGTGAAGCAGGGGCAGAGGTGGAAAAGTGAGCTCTCAGGCCTGCTAGAGGCCTAGAGACAGAGGCAGGGAGGGGAGAGAAGGGTCTCTGGAGGGAAGGGCAGAGGGGCTTTTGTACCTACATATGAATGGTTTTCAATTCCAGCTTCCTGTTAGAATTACCCACAAAGCTTTGAAAATACTATCCTAAAGCTCATGTTCTACCTGGACTGATTAAGTTAGAATCTATATGGGCAGAGTCTGTGGGACCAGATATTTCTTCCAAACTCTCAGTCTCTTAAAGAGCTGCCAGGGTTGAGAACCACCATTGTGTCATTAGCCTCTTAAGGGGCAGGTAAAATAAGTTGGCTATTTATATAGTATGATTTCTCAGGTGCTATAAAAATCCTCTTTCCCCTGAGTTTCTCCCTTGCCTGTATCTTAATGCCTAAAATTCTACAGTTAGAGATGTAGTCCTTTGGCAATGACTTTGTTCTCTGTTATAAAGCACATACTTCAGAAAGAAAGAGTCTATGGAGCTGATTTGAATCACTTAAACCATTCTTTGTGGGTATTTTAAGAGAGGAAGGAAAGGCTTCAAAATCAGAGACAATATTAGAGTACCAGGAAGGGCAGCACTAGGATAAGAAAAGGAGAGGAGAACAAAAGACTAAATTAGTCTTCTCCTCAGTTTTGTCTAATCTGGTTCCTGAGGATGACCTCTGCAGATTGCCGAGTGTAGGGGTCTTGTGGGTGGGGACCCTCACTTCTGAAACTGGAAAGATAAGATTCACTGGTTGCATGGGAGTAGCAGCAGAGCCCCATCTTTGAGGATCAGAGAGCAGATCAAGGCCAGTATCATGAACTGATAGATGAGGAAACTGAGGCTAGGAGCAAAAGAGACAGGACTAGGAGTCAGGTCCCCTGATCTAACACACCACTCCCCACTCTACAAGATTCTCTTTCGAAAGGTTGGACCTTCCGTTCTTTGGAGTTACTTTGTTCTATAGGAGAAAATGCTATTTCTTCTCCCTAAGAGCATTTACTGACAATTATGTCTTTTTGTTCCCTGAATATAGGGAGCTCCCAGCTTATAAAGAAATTGTGTTCCAAAAACTCAGCTGTAAGGTGATTATTTGTCACTCAGAATAAACTCCCTTACGGAAACAATGCAATTTATGGTGGTTAAGTTCCCAGGTCAATTCATGAAAAACTTAAATCATAAATATTCCTGAAGGTATGTGATTATATGTAACCATCATGGACATGGAAGTTTTCAAGTCAGGAAGTCTTTCCTCAAATATCTCTCCTCCCCACTAGTCCTACCATAGTAACATTTTTTAGGGCAGTGATATCAGAGTAAATATCCCAGGCATTAACACATAACTTGATAAATCATTCAATTTAAGTTTATTCTGCCAGGTTTGGAGTGGGGAACAAGAAACTTTCTTCCAGGTGTATATTTTACACACACACACACACACACACACACACACATGTTTATATTTATATGTATATTTATATTTATATATGAGAGATATATATAAAATCTACATGTTCACTTCCTAGCAGAATTGCTTCCATCTGGAAGAAAACATAAATTTTTGTATTTAAAATTCAGTTAAGAATATCCAGTACGTCAGCTCTAATCATGTCTAATGGCAACTTAGCAATTTAGTATTTTGAAAATGTGGTGTAGAGCATGCTATCTTTAAGGATGCTTGGCCTTTCAGTAATAAGCCCAAGTGAGATAGTACTTCAGCCAAATTATAAGACTATGTAACAGATGTATTAGTGGAGGAGAAATGTGTTCCTAAAGAGGACTTCGAAAGATAGCACAGAAGTTTTGAGAGGACATGTTCTCTACAGCCAAAGACTTATCTTTGTGCCTTTTAATGTGACAAAGTTGTGTCAGGCTCTACAAAGTAATGAGGTTTCTTAGCTATATGGAGCAAAAGTAAGCAGCCCTATAGGACTTAAAAAAACCATGAATGCAGCCATCCATGGGGTAGGGAACCTGCTTTTCAAGCTACACAGAGGATTTTGTCAGATGAAAGGAAAGAAAAACAACAGCTGAAGCAACAAGAAAAGAAACAAAAATCAGAGGTTGGAGGTCATCAGAGCAAATCTTCAACACTCCCAGCTTCTGATTTCTGAACTGTGGATTTCCTTTTAATTCAGAAAGGGCAAGAAGAAGGCAGTAATTTTTAAACTCCCCTTTCCTACAAAAACAGATTTCTTTCTTTAGCCACCTGCTATTAGCTGATGACATAAGTACTGTTTGAAATGTGAACTAGTACCTAGTTCCTGTATAGGATCCTCTGTTGCCCTTAACTTTGAGGGTATATCCATCCATTCATCCATTCAATGAATATATATTGAGTATCTACTAAGTGCCAGACAATATTGTAAGCTCTGGGGATAGAACAGTGAATATGACAAAGTCACTCCCCCCCTTTTTTTAATAGGGGAAACAGACAATAAGCAAGTAAGTAAATAATTCTACAATATAATGTCAGGGATAAGGGCTCATTAGAAAAATTAAGCAGTATAAGGAAATATAGTGAAGAAGAGGCACACAGCTATTTTAAACAGAATGACCCTGCTGAAGAGGTAATATTTGAGTAGACTCCTGAGTGAAGAGAAGGAGTCAGCCATTGGAAAGTCTCAGGAAAAGATGTTCCAGATGGAGTGATCTGCTACAGCAAGAGTCCTGAGGTGGCAACAAGGTTGGCATATTGGAAGAAAAATAAAACAAACTTTGGAAGTAGAGTGGGGTGAGAATGGTAAATAAGCTCTGAAAGGTAAGCACTGGTTAGAGAAAGTAGCATCCTGCAGACATTTTAAAGGAGCGTTTAAAGAGAAACTAGCAGAATATTTGGAGCCAGAGACTGACATAAAATTATTTATGCTTTACAAACAACCCTGGAAAACCTGCTTCTGCTAGAGAAATGGGGATTGAATATATCCTTCTGCCTGAAACAACTAAAAGACCATATGAATTATAGGAAACAACAACTCTCAAGACATTGTAAATATCAAAAAGAAAGATGAATGAGAGATGAAAAACAAATAAGGTGAACTCTATATACAATTGCCCAGCTAACCAACTGGAGAAAGTTTCCAGGTCACAACATAAGAACAGGGAACCCAGGAAGAATCTAGTACTCTCATGAGTTGAGGAGATAGTTGTGCTCCAATGTAGCTGGAGATTATAGAGCAAAGTACCAGAGAGAAGAAAGCTGTGCAGAGAAGTCTAGAGATCTGTACAAAACCCCCTCCTCCCCATTGAGTATTCAGCTGAGTGCATGGGTGTGAGGAAAGTACCCAAACCTGAGGAACCCTTTTTCTGATAGACTGAAAGAAAATAGTAACCAAAACTCACACAGGGCCAGAAATACTATTTCTGTTTCCAAAAGCCGAAAGGAAAAACCTCAAAATACAAAGGATATCTATTAGAGTACTAAAAGAGTCTTGCAACAGTTGTGGGGAAAAAATTAACCCTACCCTAAATGCTGCTGTGATTCTACTAACAAAGTTTAAAAATAAGAACCAACAAGAACAAACTAAATGAGTATCAGAACAAAGCTCAAGAATATTTATAAGAATACAGACAAAGTCAGCACCCAAAAAAGTACAATTCACAATATCTGGCATCCAAAAGCATGCAAACAAATAAAATAATTAGAAGATAAATCAATCTTTTTTAACTGACCCTGACCTATAGTTGATTAAAATATTAAACAGTCATTATTATATTAGTATTTCATAGGCTGAAGAAACTAGAGGTAAGATTAAACAAGTTAAGTAAAGACATGGAAATATAAAAACAATGTAAAGTTAATTAGTAGAGATGAAAACTACAATGATTAAAAAATTCGCTGGGTGAGATTAATAGCAAATTAGATATTTCTGTAGAAAAGATTAAGATGTTTAAGGTATAGCAATAGAAACAGCCCAAAATGGAAAGCACAGAGGAAAAAGGCTAAGCAACAAAAAAGAACAGCACAGTGATCAGTGGGATAACTTCAAATAAACAAACATACATATAATTAAGGTCCCTGAAAGAGAGGAGAGAGAGGTACAACATAAAACAGATTTGAAGAATTAATTAAGGAAAATTGTTCAAATTGATGAAACTCTAAGCTCACGGATCCAAGAAATTAAATAAATTTCAAGCATAAGAAATATGATGAAAACCAAATCAAGGAACATTGTAATCAAATTGATAAAAATAAAAATAACCAGAGGGGAAAAAGTGCATTACATGCAAAGGAACATACATAAGGATGACAACAGATATTACATCAGAAACAATGCATACAAAAGAAAGTGGACAGCAACTTTAAAATAGTGAAAGAAGAAACATTGTCAACCTAGAATTATTCAAGTGGTTAAAAAAAAAAAATCTTTGGAAAGGAAAGCAAAATAAGCAGTAAGTCTTTCAGACATATAAAAGCTGAAATAATATTTTTTCAGCAAAGCTGCACCGTAAGAAATGTTAAAAAAAAAATTCTTCAAGGAAAATTATACCAGATGGAAATATGGATCTTTACAAACAAATGAAAGCAACAGAAACCACCACAACATGGGTGTATGTAAAGATACTTTTTCTTAATATTTAAGTGCCTATAAAAATAATTACCCATTTTGGTGGTGCTAGAGCTACATTGGGCTAACTTTATAGTGCTGACATTTATTTATTATTTCCAAATCTCTCTTGTCTATATAGTCTTCTCTCCTTTGTATTTATCTGTTCGCACATAATGAGATACTATGCTTCCCACTGGCCCTTAAAATCATAGTGAAAATGGGCCTAGAATCTGGCCTTTATTTCACTTTATGAATTCAAAATTTTATTATGCAGAGTTATCAAGAACCTTAAAATAACTGTAGATGACTATAAATTTCCAGGTTCACTGTCTCAATGTACAGTGTTTAGCACTCACCTGGGAATTAGCTTTTGAGTTTGAACACCTTTGTGTAAACAAATGAAAAATTCCTTAGCACTTGAGTCCAAGTTTTTCCCATTGGGAACAGTTTGGGGTCAGACTACAGCTAGAAAACTAAGGAAAAGAGATCCTCACCAGAATGACTAGTGGGCCCAGGGCTAGATTGGCTTGCACAGGATAATGTACTTAGCTGTCATCCTTGGCTTCTCTTGCTTTGTCTTTATTACAAGGTTTCAGCAATTTATATAACTCTCACTTTTTTCCCTCCTTCCACCCGTCATCTTCTGTGCTTTTGAAATAAGAAAGCCAGTACTTAAGAAAGACATGCATTATGTGGTTGTAATCAAACCTGATGCTTCCAGATGATCTAATTACATCGTCAGTGTGGAAAAGGTAAAGGACAAATTTATTTAAATTTGGGCATTCCTGTTGACTTTGAAATGTAAGAATGAAATTCCAAACACATCAGCTATATTAAGGAAAGTAAATCTATGAATATGATAGTTTGTGAATGATCTTTTAATTTAAAGAAAACCTTAAGAAAAAAAATCATCCATTTATCCTTTGGTGTGTAATGAGGTTTAAGGAAAAACAATAAAAGTAAAAAAAAAACACCAAAAAATCATCAATTTAAAGCAAAAATAATAGGTATATATTGCCACATAAAGACAGACAGTCCCCAGCTTATGATGGTTTAACTCAACGTTTTTTGAATCTACGATGGTGCAAAACCTATATGCATTGAGTAGAAGCTATACTTCGAATACCCCTACAATTGTTCTGTGTTTCTCTTTCCCTGTACAGTGTTTAATAAATTACATGACATATTCAAAACTCTATGATGAAATAGGTTTTGTATTAGATAATTCTGCCCAAATGTAGACTAATGTAAGTGTTCTGAGCATATTTAAGGTAGTCTAGGCTAAGCTATAATGCTTGGTAGGTTAGGAGTATTAAACACATTTTTGACTTAATGACATTTTCAACTTATATTTATCAGGTAATATGTAACTTCATGGTAAGTTGAGGAGCATTTTCACATAGAACTAAAATGTATGATTTTAATAGCACAAAGGCTAGGAGAGGAGAAATGGAGGAATACTGTTGAAAATTCCTCTACTAAATGGAAAGTGGAATAGTACAAATTGAAGGTAGTTTGTGATGAGTAAAATTTGTATACTATAAATGCTAAATCCACCATTAAGGAACAACACAAGTTGTAGCTAATAAGCTAGAAATGAAAATAAAACAGAATTTAAAATTACTCAATCCAAAGCATACAGGAAAATGGAAAAACTGTTAACAAAGAACAAATGGGACAAATAGAAATCAAAAGTAAGATGATAGATTTAAACACAATCATATCAATAATCACATTTAATGCAAATTATTTAAACACATAAATTTGGCAACAGAGTAAGACTCTGATAAAACTTGTGGCAAATTAGGAATAGAAGGAAACTTGCTCAATCTAATGGTGAACATCCATGAAACATGTATAGCTGACCTCCAAGCCCTTGCTGCTCCAAGTGTGCTCCCCAGATGGGTAGTATTAGCGTAACCCAGGAGCTTGGTGGACATGAAGAATCTTGTACCCACCATGAACCTGTTAAATCAGAATCAGAATTTTACCGGTATCCTCAGAGGATTTAAATACACGTCCAAGGATGAGAAGCACTGCACTAAGTCTGATTTACATTTAATACTGATGCAGAATCACCTCCATAAAGCACTCCACACAGAGCTAACGTTCTGAACAGTTTATAATACTATATTCTTTCTAATTGGAACCTCCATATGTATAATGGAGACACATATATTCCATAGGCTGTTTTAAAAATATATTAGATAAGATAATGAATATAAAATGTTTAGCATAGTGTCAGTTGCTATTGTTATTATTATTTTATTATTTTCTTCATTTGTTTGTTTGTTTTCTAAGAGATAGAGTCTTGTTCTGTTACTTAGGCTGGAATGCAGTGGCATGATTACAGCTCACCGCAGCCTCGAATTCCTGGGCTCAGGTGCTCCCCCTGCCTCAGCCTTCTGAGTAACTGTGACTACAGGCACGAGCCACCACACCTGGCTAATCTTTTTAAAAAATTTTTTGTACAGACAAGGTCTTGCTGATCTCAAACTCCTGGCCCCAAGGAATTCTTCCACCTCCACTTCCCAAAGTGCTGGGATTTACAGATGTGAGCCACTGTACCTGGCCTCTATTGTTATTTTAAAGCAGATGATTAAAATAAAATTTTTATCTTTAATAAAATAAAAATTTATGCTTAATAAAACGGATTCTTGAAAACTTACATTTAAAAAAGGCAGTTAGTCATTTTACTGATGATGAAACCAAATTCCAAAAAAGTCAAGTAACCTCTCCAAGGTCATGTGCCAGAAAGGTTTCCTGATTTCAGCTATAATGTGCTTTCTGATACATTCCATGCTCTGACCTATTTAGTTCCATGCTACCACAAGGTAATCTGTAAAAAAGGCAAAAATAGTCACTGATTTTATGCTTCTCTTTGTAAATAGAATAAAAAAATTCAGTGATTCTGACATTACAAGAAATTACGTTTTAGAAATGTTTGTCAAAAATAAAACCTAATAACATTTGCTTTAGATGCAAAAGGTAGAGAGCTTCCTTTGTTTCTATGAATATAGTACACATGAACAACAAAAGTTACAATCTCAAAAACAATCTCTCCAGGACTGCTTAATATTTCCCATTTTCTACGAGGCATGATGTATCAATTAAGAATATCTTTAAGGCCGGGCGCGGTGGCTCATGCCTGTAATCCTAGCACTCTGGGAGGCCGAGGCGGGCGGATTGCTCAAGGTCAGGAGTTCGAAACCAGCCTGAGCAAGAGCGATACCCTGTCTCTACTATAAAAGAAAGAAATTAATTGGCCAACTAAAAATAAATAGAAAAAATTAGCCGGGCATGGTGGCGCATGCCTGTAGTCCCAGCTACTCGGGAGGCTGAGGCAGGAGGGTCGCTTGAGCCCAGGAGTTTGAGGTTGCTGTGAGCTAGGCTGACGCCATGGCACTCACTCTAGCCCGGGCAAGGGAGTGAGACTCTGTCTCAAAAAAAAAAAAAAAGAAAAATCTTTAAATGCAGCAAATGAGTCAAAATTGAGTTGGAGAATGTGGTGAGTATTGTTGTACATTTAATCCACAAAATGGTTGACTAGCCAAACCAAGTGTTAACTATTTATTTGGTAGATGAAACTCTACATGCATATTAAAGTGTTAGGTTGTTTCATATTGATTAGTATTTATCAATAGCTCTTAATTGTTATATGTTATAACTAACACACTGCTCCATGAAGCCATATAAAGTTGAAAAATGGTTAACAAATGATTTAGAAAACTGAGTAAAAAAGAATAAGAAATGGTTGCAATTTTGAAAAGAAATTAAGCTCTGATTTTTAAAGTAGTATTCCTGGAGGCTGAGCTCTTTTCTTTAAAAATGAAAAACAATCTAAACCCATTCAAACTAGGTTTCTGTTAATTAAAAAATTGAATCAGATTTACTGTGTGTTAGAAACAGCTAATGGACTATACAGAAATCCATGCATGAACCAGATGAAAAAAATTATTTGTTAAAAACAAAAGTTGTTCTGCTTTTGTATATATATTATGCCCTCTCCCTTTCCTGCTGGCATATTGAAAGGATTTGCTATTTTCTCAAAGGGATATAATCCAAATAAATGGAACACAAATACCAGTGAAACCTAGCTCTCCAAAAACACATTTTTTAAAAAGACAGCGATTAGATCATTGCTCCAAAGTAAGAAAGCAAATGTCTTTACATATGAAGAAAGCTGATGTGTGAGAAAATTGGACCTGATTTTTCTTATACTTCAAGTAAACCTAAACCCAGAAGAGAGATGAAAAGTAAGACTGCTACTTTGGTCTAAAAAGCAAAGAAAGCATCTAACAGATAGTTGGCATAGCTGAGAAGGATTTTTTATAGCAGTCTGATGTTTTAATAAGAATTAGACATCAAATCTTTCTAATTCCTCTTGTAAGGAAAAGAGAATGATGCAGTCTGACTTGGCAAGTTTTTGTTTAATTTTTGAAAAAAACATTATAAATTCTAATAAGCAAGGTACATCTTGAGGAACTGTAACAGAAGTAGGGGTTTGAAAAGGACAAAATGTTTTTTGATATGTCTCTTTAAAACCCATCATCCTTTTTGAGGAATTAAAACCTGCATTCCTGCCTGAGGCCAGTAATTAGAGGGACAGAGAAGTGTTCTTTGTTTTCTAGTATATTAAGTCACAGGAGAAGGCTTAATAATTATCTGAACAGAGGTCAGGAGATCATTTTTACCAGAGATACTATAAACAACAGTAGCTCGAAACTGAAAACCCCCTTTAAAAACCCAATATTCCTGCTTAAAGAGGAGATGATGGTTCTTTAAGACTAGAGTCTGCCATCTTCCTCATTTGCCAGCAAATTAATAACATTCTCTTTCTTTTTCCTCAAACCACTTGTCTTCATTCTTTCTTTGGCTGTTAGGCCTTGAGAACAAGTATTGAACTTTCAGTAGCATAATGGCTCAAGATTTTTCCATTTATATTCTCAGGAGAACTTTTCTAAAGCAATTAAAGAATTAGAAGATTGGGAAAAACAGTCACATAAAGGAGTGGTTTGAACAACAGTACTGTGCACTCTAAGAGAGGTGTGGTATGCCTCTGGGACCATGGTGTTAGGTCTGGTGGAGGGTAAACAGGTGGCAAGGAAGTGGCTAAGGGCAGAGAGAGGGAATTGAATTGTAGCTAGGAACCAAATTGCAGCTAGGAACTGTTCCCTGGTGGGAAGATACATAGGAAAAAGTCCCTAGTTACCTTTAACTGACCTAGGGCTCATTACCAGCTAATTAGCATGGCATGGGTAAAGCTTCTTGAAGAATTCTGGGGAAGACACGTGTAGAAAGAGAAACTATTACATAGCCAACCTGTCATATAACCTGTTCTGTGATCTGTTCTATAACCCCAACCTGTCAATCACCCCAAAAGGTGGGAAATGACAACCAATCTTACCAGGAGAAAGGTGGGACAAACTAGTAAGCTTATAAAAGGCAGCATGTGCTCAGACTTCAATGTCTTTCTCCACTCGTGGAAACTGACCTGTTTCACTCTCTCTGGAATGTATTTTCACTTTGTGTATCTTCCTTCTGTACTTTCATTCTATTTTTTTATGTGATAAACTATATAAAGTTGCTCTGTGTTTGTGATCAGTCCTTCATCAGCTCAACTAGGTAACAATACTCACTCTTGACACTGAGAACCAGGGGACCAGGGAACATCTACACAGATGAACCTAACAATGGGGTATACAGGACATGAAGCAAGGTGAGGCTATGATGTTATCCTCAAAGACTCTCTCCTAACCCTACCCCAGATGTTTCCTCCTCTCCTGGTTCTTTCTTATTTCTAGATTTTCTTGATAAGCCAAGAGAGCTTTAAAAAACTGTGGAGAGGGGTGAACTGGATAGAGAGTGTCATTTAAGAGCCTCCTATTTGGAATTTTTTCTTTAATGGAAACAAAACAAAGTTTTTAAAAACAAAAATGAAAAAAAATTAAAATGTCAGACAAATATTAGAATCATTTCCACCATGAAAAACCTCCCCAAGATTGCCTGAACCTATTCATTCTTGTCAATTTATGAAACACAGCTATGCTCAATTAATATTTTTAAATACATGAGGTGATGGATACAAATATGAGTAAGATATGAAACTGGGGGAAAGAAAACAAGCCTAAGAATAGCGAAGAAATATTTTTAAGCAGAAAACAAACTTTATGCTCCATGAAGGCTTATGCAAATTCAATGCAAATACAATATTATACAGAAATACTTAAGTTCTCCTATTTTATTCTCTTCATTGTGTACCTTAGAAAAATGTCCTACAAATTAGTGCACAAATACCCATAAGTTGAAAAGGAATGTGTTTTAGTTCAACCCAGCTCCTTTTGTGAGCTTTAATAGTGTTCACAGTTTGGCCGAAATAGCTCCCAGACATATGAAGAAAAGCTCTGCTTAAAAGTCATCAAAGGAAAATTATAGAAGGACATGGCTTCAGGGATTATGGCTGATGACAAATTTTGACCAAAAGAAAAAATAAGTTTAGATAGAGTAAACAAGCCAGACATGAGAGTGGTAGTGTTTTCAAAAAACTAAGTCTGAGTTTACAATATTTTCACAACAAATGCTTTTTTTTCTTCTACTTAAATATTAGTATCATTAATAATAGCACTAATATTATTGTCTCATGAAGAGGTGAATTATTTATTTAACTCTGATCATGTTCCTTTGAAATTTCTTGAAATACTTTATTAATGCTTCAGTTTTTAAAAAATATCCTAGAGTATTATATGGTCACATTAAATTTCCACTTAGTATTTTCTGCAGACAATACATGCAAAAAGAAAATATCACAAAATATTTGTTTCCTGTGCACATAGTCACAAATCATACACATCTTATTTTTCTTGCTGTTCTCCCTAGATATATTTCATACGGATGATTATTGTCTAATGCAGGGATATTTTCCTATTTAGGGAAACTCCATTTGTTACAAAGTAAAAATGTATCTGCCCAGTTAATCATTTTCTCCTAAAAACTAAAAATAAAACCAATCATCAGAGAAAGACAGAGAGACAGAGAGAGACAGAGACAGAGAGAGGGAGGGAGAGAGAGAGAGAGCCATAGAATAAGCATGCCTCCTGTGGATGGTTCATCCCCTTTCCATTTGTTCTCCCAGGATGTGTCTGGGTTCACAATGAATGACAGATGCCACATTTATCCACATGTTTCTCTGTGATGATCTGACTTTCCCTGTGAGTGAAGATGCTACAAGTCATGTCTTGCCCAGCAACAACCACCCCTCTCCCCAAGCACGAGATCCATAGAAACATCTGAAAATTTATTTTGGCTTATGTGTATAATAACATAGAGTGGATTGACAGTCCACTTCTCTTGCCCACAAGCAGGCTTTCTGATTTTTGTATGCCAGTATAAAACTGTCCCTTCTTGTTAGTTTTGACATAGGGCACTTGTTGAAAGTTAACACGCTATACCCTTCTTCATACCTTATCTTCGAGGAGCCTAGTTTGCTCTCAACAAAGGGGAGGACAAGAGTGAGGTTGTTTTTCAGCTCTGGAGAGGGAATATGTCTCAATAAAGAAGGTCACTCTTCCCAGTACCATGACACATGGCCATGAATATGCTGCCATTGGGAACTGGCTCTCATGTGGGCTTAGATGGGGATGGGGTCAGTCACAGTATGATCAAATAGCTTTCTCATGTTTTAGCTGATAGGCCACTGAGGTGGGACAATAAAGCTTGGCTTTAGAAGAACTGATTAACTGGGAATTTGAGCTAATGAAACCTTTGAGAGAACTTCATCTTGCTTAGCCCTGCAACTTGTAAGGGAAGAAACCACACCATGAGATGGGTTTTCCCAAGTTCTCCCTGGTAGGTAGTAGTAGAACTGGAATTAGAACTAGTGACCAAGTTGGTGTTATAAATTGACAAATACAGGGTAATCAAAACTCTGAGACTAAAACAACTCAAAATTTAATGAAGACCACTCCCCATACGTTATATGTTCCAGATCATGTCATTGTCGTCTTCTTGAATAGTGCCCTTGGAGTTGTGCAATACAATAGAATATAGGCATATAGGTGGCCAATGTTTCTGAACTTAGAAATCAATGTGAGGATCTTGACAGGGAACCTTGAAAAGAGTGGCCTATTGAGGAATGACCATGTTATTTAATGTCCCAACTGGGGCACTTTTGGAGAGAAAGGAGGTGTTATTAATAATTACCTTGAGATAACAAGAATGATCAGGACTGTCTCTGGCAAAACTGGGTGCATTCTCACCCTACTTAGTTAAAAGTACATCAGCTCTCATGGCAACCCATCCATCCATCTGCAGATCATTTTCTACTGTTTACAAAACCCTTACATCTGTTTTTATTCTTTTGTTCTTCAATAAACTGAGTCTATTTTTGAGGTTCTTTCCACAGTGCAATGGAGTTGACTTCGTGCTGTACACATTTAAGGTTTGCTTTTGAGATTGAGATTTTCAGGACTGGAAAAGAGAAACCTATTCTCTCCAAGATCGTGTACAGACCATAGGACAGTAACTGAGGTATATGTCATTCTTCTAACACCCTTTGCTGTGTTCTCTGTTAAAAATTAGAAAAGGAAAAACAAAGAGAAAAATTTAAAAAAAATAAAATAAAAACCCTCCCCTTTTGAGCCATTTAGCAACTTTGTTTGGCCAGATCAGGAATACATACTTGGGGGCAGGGAGTGACTGCAGGAAAGGAGGGCAGCTCTGCTTACTTGAACTGTGTAAGGCAGCAAAGCTCTTCCAAACCCCGGCTGGCCAACCCAGCCGACTGTGTGTCGAAGTGGCAGACTGCGTGCCGATGAGGGCAACTGGGCAAATACTGCTCTGGGAAAAATGTTCCAGGACTGGGTATGAGGGAAGTTATATGTGAGCTTGAATGAGGATAAGCTTAGAGATTTATTTTTCAGACCTGGAAAAGACTTTAGAAATCATCCATCCAAACTTTATATTAATATTTTATAAATGAGTTAACTAAAGCCCAGAAAAGTGAAGAGATTTGCCTACTGTAGCAAGGCCTAAATCCAAGTTTCCTGATTCCTTTCTCAGGGCCTCTAAGCAGTTCACTCATGTGGTACAACTGCAAGGGCGCTACTCACCTAGACAACAATAACACAGTTTAGAATGTATGACATACGGGGAGGGGTCTTTATTAAATTTTGATTTGTTCCAATCTCAGAATTTTGATTAACCTGTATTTGTCAATTTATAAAACTGACTTACGTGATCATTAGTTTTAATTCTAGTTCTACTGTCAACTACCAGGGAGAACTTGGGAAAACCATTTCACAATATGGTTTCTTCCCTTGCAAGCTGTGGGGGCTAAGCTAGATGAAGTTCTCTCAAAGGTTCCTTTAGTTCAAACTCACAGTTAAGCAGTTCTTCTGATTTCACCATCCTGATGTTTGAAGTAGGAAACTAAATCCCAAAGCTGTGGGAAACTAGTAGAGGGCAGGTCAAAACATCCTGGGTTTTTGTTTGCTTGTTTGTTTTAGGTTTCTTTTTAAAATTTTTCTTCTCTTCCCTGTTCCTCTCTCCTAATACCTCTTTCTCCCTCCTCTTTATTCTCCATCATGTTAAAAATTGACATTTCTCTTTTCTTTTCATTTTATTTCTCAATTTCCTCAGCGTAACGTTTATTCTTCTTCTGATATAAGAGTGCATAAAGTAAAAGCAATGTTAATATCAAAGTAACGAAAAGAAAGAAAGAAAAGAAATGTTGCTTTGAATCTAGTATGTACAATTTGCCTTTGTGTAGTCAAATATTTATATGGAGAGCCATAGATGTATCATCAGACTAGATGTGCATGTCTAAGAGGTGACACGTGGTCATCAAGACATCACTTAGGCCCTTATAAAGCTCACATACATGGGAACAAAATGTTAGACATGACGAGCAGGAATGTATTTTTCTCCCAGTCAGTTGACAATCAAAAGTGACAAAAGGCAGCAGAATCTGAGATAGCCTTGAGACCCTGAATGTTCTACAGAGACCAGATTCAGATGTTGACCTGTAAGAATCAATCTCCTATGAAAGTCAGAGAATAATATAGATAGTTGTGGATTGTAAACTATATTCACTTTAGCAGCTGTCGGATATCATAGAGAAAAGGGAAAATATAACACTTATGCTTAAATACAGCTTTGAGCCAAAAACAATAACATCCCCCATATGTGCTACAATCAAATGGAGGGGAAAAGCAAAAGATTTTAATTAATGGTTGTGCTTCGAAAAGAATAACAACAGTGTTTTTGTTTTCTTGTTACCCTTTTCTCCCTTTTCCTGTAAATACACATGTGCTTTATTGATAGTTTGCACCCATATTTCCCACCAGGAAACTACAATCCAACAGCAGTACTTTCACCAAAGTGGAGTAACTAAGTATTCCACAAATGTTGAACAGTAATTCTCTTAACACAAAGAGAGCTTCTTTAATATTTTATGCCCCAGAGTTAGCATTCAGGGCTTCTAAGGGTATACAAAGAGACTCCTGTTTAGTCTCAATGCAGATCAAAAGATTTCATATTTGGAGAAAGGCAGATTGTGTTAATTGTAGTTACTGAGAGGAACAATATCTCTTGCTTTTCTATATTGGTTTTGAATGCATAGATTTCCAATTATATATTAAAAGTATAATTTTCTTCCTTTTTATTATGCTTAGGAGAGCTAAAATATATGGTAATAAAAAAATCTCTTTAGTCTTTCACTGGAAAAAAATGAGTAGCATAAATAGGGCTGGACAAAAATGCTATTCTCTAAATATACCTTAATCTCTGTATTTTTATCAGCTCAATTAACCCTTTAAAAAAGGATGAAATCATCATCTTATCTATTAAGCCCTAAACATTTGAAAAACTGCCAGAAGCTATTGCCAAATGGGAGCAATACTAAATTCAACTATGTATGTAGAATTCTGACTAATCTGTGTGCAAAGTGCAAATCTCAATTGAAGAACTGTGGTTGCATACAATGAAAGTAAAAATATATGAACTAGACTATATCAAAATTAAAAATGTTTAAGCAAATATAAAACTGTGCATTGAATGATACAATCAACAGAGTGAAAGGCAACTTAGAGAGTGGAAGAAAATATTTGCAAATCATGTATCTGATAAGGAGTTACTCTCCAGAATATATAAAGAATTTGTACATCTTAACAACACAAAAATCATCAAATAATCTGCTTAAACTATGGGCAAAGGACTTCAATAGACATTTCTCCAAAGAAGATATACAAATGGTCAATATGTATATGAAAAGATGTTTGACATCACTAATCATTAGGAAAGTACAAATCAAGACCACAATGAAATATCATCTCACACCCATCAGGATGGATACTTTTAAAAAAACAGAAAATCTTCAACCTGAGAAGTCTGATTGAAAGGGGGAAAAATCCAAAATAACAAGTGCTAGGGAGGAAAAATTAGACCCTTTGTGAACTATTGATGGAACTGTGTTAATAAAATGCTGTAGCTGCTATGGAAAACTGTATGGTGGTTCTTGAACACTTAAAAATAGAATACCATATGATTCAGTGATTCCACATTTACGTATATATCCAAAAGAATTAAACGCAGAATCTCAAAGAGATATTTGCATACTATGGTACATAGAAATATTATTTACAATAGCCAAAAGATAAAAACAACCCCAGAATCCATCAATGGATGAATGGAAAAATGAAATGTGGTAGACAGATATAGTGGAATAGTATTCAGTCTTAAAAAGCAAAGAAATTCTGACATATGCTACAACATGAATGGATCTTGAGGACATTATACTAAGTGAAATAAGCCAGTCACAAAATTATAAATACTGCATAATTTCACTTATGTGGGGTATCTAGAGTAGTCAAATTCATAGAAACAGAAATTAGAATGGTGACTGCCGCGAGCTAAGGGGGAGGGAAATGGGAAGTTGTTTAATGGGTATAGTGTTTCAGTTTTATAAGAAGAAAAGAGTTCAAGATTGGTTGCATAACACTATGAATATACTTAACACTACTGAACTGTACACTTAAAAAAGGTTAAGATTCTAAATTTTATATTTTGAGTATTTTACCACAATTTAAAAAATCGAGGTGATGATGATAATAACTGTGGTTGCAAACTATAGCTTTTCAATCAACTACTTGGGACTTCATTTTTTTTCTTTATACGATAGGACGAAAAAAAAATTACAGACATTACCCATCTAATAAATATATATTCTCACATAAGATATCTGTCTTGTTCCATTTTGTGTTGCTATAAAAGAATATCTGCAGCTGGATAATTTATAAAAAAATAAAGCAGTTTATTTGGCTTACAGTTCTGCAGGCTGTACAGGAAGCATGGAGTCAACACCTGCTTCTGGTGAGGACCTTAAGAAGCTTCCATTCACGGCAGACGGTGAAGGGGAGCCAGTGTGTCACATGGCAAGCAAGAGAGAGAGGGGAGGAAGGTGCCAGGCTCTTTTCAATACTCAGTCCTTGCAGGAACTAATGGAGTAAAATTCATTTATTACCATGGGGACAGCACCAAGCTGTTCATGAGGGACCCAAATATCTCCCATCAGGCCCCACCTCCAACATTGGGGATCAAATTTCAACATGAGATTTGGAGGAGGTAAATATCTAAACTGTATCAATATTATAGAGTGAAATATGAATAATGATAAAATCTCAATGATAAAAATACTAAACAGGATCCTTTTAGTCAGTGGGAAAATAAAGGAAGCAGACCTGGTGAATGAAGTAGAAAGTGACCTCTTCAATAGCAATGGTACCGAGCTACTTTCTGGAACATTAATATGTGATCTGAGCAAACAGAGCATTAAACTCAATGGGGGCTTTTCATATTTTCTTTCAGATGTTTTATCATTAATGTTTTACTTTTGTAAAACACAGTTAAGAATAAGTTCTTTTTATTTGGTACACCTGCCAAAAGGCATTTTAAATGATAGGAAATTCTGGTAGCTGGAAACTTTTTGGAAAACACTGTTTATCTACTAACTTTGTTTCTTCCTTCCTACTATAGTTACTTCTTTCTATTTGTGATGTTGCACCACAGATGCCAAAGATCTAAAAACTATGTGGGGAGTACTGTGGGCTCTTGAATTTGAACAACTCCTGGGCCATTAGCACAGCTTCAGTGTTAGCCAGGATCTGAGAAGACACAAACACTGGTACACACTCCACGCTCAAGGAAACTAAATGGAATCTCCAGCTATCTGCCCTCTAGAAAGCGTTCATTGTGAATCCTAGAACCCAGTCCCTTTTGCTTGAGATAGGTTGACCTACCAAGTCCTGAACTTAGCAAATATGTTTTCCCTCCATAGGCATCACAAGTATCTATTTAAATGTGTGACTTTCTAAGGCAAATCAAATATGAGATACATTTTTAGATTAATATGCCCTGATGTGCTCAACCAACAAGATAGAGTCTGACTCTTCTACAGATTTTGAACATCTAGGAAATGAACTCCAATTGCATACAACAAACAGATCACAGCTCATTAAAACTGAGTTGTCCAATAAACACTTTTAAAGTTTTTTGTTAGTTTAAATCTGGGTTTAGAAAAAGATGTGATTGTCCTCATGCATCAGCATTTGACCCTGGTAGAGAGGGTCACCCTTCCAGCACGGGTTAATGCTGTTCTCAGGGCTGATGCCACAAACAGACCAACTGTTAACGCAGCACAGCTGTGGCAGAATCTCTGGTTCCTATGATAGATTTTTCAATGTGATGATGGTTCCATTCCCATTCTTCTTCACTCATTTGTACTTTGCTCTTTAAAACATTTAAATTTTAGAGTGCCATTGAAAGTTCCAGCTTTGTGCCATGTGCTATGTGTTTTGTTCATGTTCTTGTTAAAAATATTATTTGCATCTCGGTTGGGCATGGTGTCTCATGCCTGTAATCCCAGCACTCTGGGAGGCCGAGGCAGGCGGATCATTTAGGCTCAGGAGTTGAGACCAGCCTGAGCAAGAGTAAGACTCCATCTCTACTAAAAAAAAATATATATATATATATATATATTATTTGCATCTCAACCAAGGAAAGATACAATTGGGTTTTATTTTATTTAGTTAGAATTTCCCGAGTCCCTGAGGGAATAGGGTTGGCAATTTAAACAATACATCTTGTATAAAAGTTATAGCACAATGAAGCCATCTATAGAGATTGAGTCCACACACCACAAAGGCTACAAATCTCTACCAGGAAGGTCAGCATGTCTGTACTCAAAGCATCTTCAATGCCCTTCCTGAAATATCTAGTTCTTTTCCTTTGAAGAAAATGCTTCATGAGGGAGCGATGTGCCAGTGTCTCCCGCAATGTGTGAGTCGCTGTGGTAAGTGATTCTGTTCTGCCCTTATGAAACAAGCAATGTATTGTAACCCCTAACAGAAAACTCCAGCTGTCCCTTTACACACCAGTCTTTTTGGCAAATGTTCAGATTTTTTTCCCCCTTGAATAGTCATAATTCATAGAGAGAGCCAGACACACAGATTTCTTTTTCTCAGCTGACTGTTTCTTTGGCTATTTTATCCCTAATTGCTCCATGAAAACCCACCCCTCCACACTGGTAAACTAGAGGGAACCAGTTTCACGAACCAGTAAATACAAGATTTAAAAATTTACTTTTTGAGACATGTACAACATTTATTGCCAATTTTGATTCAAGTAGAGAGGAAAATTGCATAAATCGGTTATTAGGAGATGCAGGTGTGCTTGGAGAGGGAGAAGGCTTCTTATTCAGGGACTATAGATAATCCCTCTTATAAAACTTCCCCAGTTGTAAATTTTTTTCTCATCTCTTGGGGAAATGCTGTAAGCAGGAAATCACATGTGTGCATTAAAAGTGAGGTGATAAGCCAATTTTACCAGATGATACTTTTGGGAAATGACTATGAATTTTGAAATTGTGTTGACTCTTCAAAAATTTCTGATTTACTTGAACTCGATATCAACCGATTCCTAAGCTATATGATGAACTCATTTTGTGTGCCTGTGTCTCATACATGCCTATGGATAAGCTTCCATAAAAATAATGTCGCTTGGATTGGCAGGAAGTCTCTATTTCCTGTCTTGAAGTATGCTGTGAGTGAGGAGAACATCTAAGCAGGGGCCTTTGTCCCCTCCCCCCTTTTTTCTTTTGTCTCCTGAGCTGTGCTTTATGAGTTCACACTGAAACAAGGGCAACCATGTGAGAGGACAGCTAAGTGAGGCCCATTCATGAGCATTTTTTCGTCTACACAGTTGACCTGAGGTGCATCTGGGTTTGAGGAGTAGATGTTTTGGGTGACTTCTATGCACCAGTCTCTCTGCCGGGTGTTATAAACACAGTCCTCACCCTCAAAGGGCTTAACATTTCACAGGCAGAGCAAGTGATACACATCTCCCAGATGGATGGTCACACAGAGAAGGGCATATTCAGGGGCCAAAATGAATGGAACAGGTGGGATAATCTGTGTGCGGTGGAAGGAGCTGGCCCCAAAGGCTGAGGCGAGGGTCAGTGAAGGAGGAGATGAAGAAATGAGTTGGCTTCTATGGTGGACAGGACTTAGATTACTGAAGGATGAATGCAGAGGAAAAACCAAGAGGGCAGGAGAAATAATTCTGGTGTCTGGAATTTGTCTCTTATGGGGTGTGGATGCCAGGCAAACAGTGTGTACTTCATTACACAGGCAAGAGAACCTGCTGAAGAATCAAAAGCAGGTTGGTGACACAGATATGGATCTTGTCTGATGGAGTCTAGACTAGATCTTTCTAGCTTCAGAGTTCTTTTTTTTTTTTTTTTAGCTTCAAAGTTCTTAAGTCTTTGCAGAGGTGTGTTTTGGACCCTGTGCTGTACCTCCCAGATATATTCCCCCAGTTGCTGGGAATGCTGCCAGCAGAGAGACCTCAGTTGTCAACCCTTCTGAAAATTGCCTCCGCTGAAGAGAGCTGTTCCTTCCTGGTTGTGACCACATCTAAAAACTGGTCAGTGGAGCGGGAGTGGGTGTAAAGACCTTGTTCCTTTTCTCCAATTTGGGAAGTCTCTGAAAGGCCATCCTGGCTTCAGTGTCACCCACAGAGTCTGCAGAAGTCTTGTAACTGCCCCCCCAGCCTCTCTGCCCAATTCCGCTTCCTTCCTTCCCCTGGTTGATTGCAAGAGCAGTGCCTGATAAACCTCCTAGTTATTAATGTCCATCCAGGAATCTGCTTCCCAGACAATCCAGTCTGTACCAAGGGGATCTTCCTTTGCTCTTACAAGTCACTGATAACCTTCTGGATAGGTTTTTGGGCAATTTTTTAGCCACCTTACTTCTAAGTCAAATTGACAGAGATATGTTCCTTTCCCAAAGAATTAACAGCTATTTATTAAACACAATGTTTGAGGCACAGAACTAGACAACATGGGGAAATTTTGTATAGACGCTGAGCCACAGAAATTACACTACGGATAGCACATGAAGGTGGAAATGAGAGGTACACACAGGGAGACTACAGGAAGGCAAGACCGACATGACTGGGATGATCAGGGAAGGGTTTGTGGAAGACCTCATAGAAGGGGGTTCAGGAGAGGCCAAGAGGAGAGACATATGGGGAATACCAGTTAGGTATGAGCTGAACTTGGAAACTTGTACTTTAGAGACGTATTTACAATCAATAAATCTTTTGGGAATAGAGTGATTGTCTTGGAGAAAAAGATGAGGCTGGAAAAGATGGAGATGTATTGTGTAGGGACATGGGAAGTTTTGAGCTATCAGTGTCCTAAAAAGTGACATCTTGCCCCAAAGCCTCCCAGGAGATTACAATATCTCAGCTAGTGACTAGTTTACAATGGGAAGGTGCTTTTAAAAACATACTCAGGGACCAGAAAGGTAACTGGGACATGAAGTCTTCAGAAAATGTCAGGGGCTTGGAAACAAAAGAAGGTAAGCATTCACAAAGACTCAACTAATAAGAAAATGATTTTTGAAAGGACTGCCTTAGCTTTATCCTTTCTAGATTCTGAGGAAGGAGGAAACGGTAGCACAGAGAATTTTGTAATTTACATAACTATGAACCTTTTGCTATTAAGTAGACAAACTGTGATTCCAACGCAGATTGCCTGACTCCATGGCCAACATAACCTTTTCACAATATTATCTTTTGCTGGAGTTCTTATAATAATTCTAGTGAAAAAAAGAAGTGGGAATTCAAAAATAGCTTTTTGTTTTTTATTTTCCACCCAAGTGACTTATTCTTTTCCTATATTCTGAATATATGTGTTCTAATTTTTAGTTCTGTATGCTCGTAGATATTTTTCTTATTCATAACTTTAGTTTGACATCATGCCTTATAGCTCTGAGTATATCGTAAGGCCCTGACTGCCTATGGCTTATTTTTCTATGCAGTTTATTAACTTCAACTTCCACTGCATATTTCCTAGATTAAATTCTCAAGAGGAAATACATTTGGTCTAGTTCATCTTTTAGGACCAGACAATGTCATAAGTCATTGCCAGAAATTGGATGTCCTTGGGCCACGTGTCCTCCCCTGATCCAATCAGTTGCAATTGCTAGGGAGGGTTCAGGAGAGATGAAACATGGCTGACCAGGCATAACAGGCTGTGTGTGTGAAAAATGTTCTTATGAGCTAGGCATGCCAAGCAGCACTGTCAGGATGAATCTGAGGGGATAAAGCCACAAGGCAATACCTCTCGATACTAGGTAGCAAGTCCTTTCTCCTTGAATCCTTCAGAATAGCTGGGAGGGAAGGTGCACGAAGTCACTGCCAAGACTTCCCCCACCCTCTACTGCTAGCTCCTTGAAAGAAGGAACACTATAGTCTCCAAGGAATGTAGCTAGAGCTTTCACAATCAAGTATTTTGTTTAAATCCAAAGGCAAAAAGATTAACCAAAAAAAAAAAAATTTTTTTTAACCCTCTTTCTTAGGTATTTTTTTTATGTTGTCAGAAAGGATCAATGATTTCAACAGGATTGGATAAATTCTGCACTTGTGTTAATATTGAGCTACAGCTCACTTGATATGCAGTCAAACTTTCTTCAAAAACAGGGGTTGCTGACTCTTTACAAACTTAAGAGCCTGCTTAATTTATATTCCTGCCTAAACATCTTATTTTGGCCCCAATTGAACCATTTTCAAATTGCCTTTTACTTAATCTAATAATCTAAACCTTGATGTCAACCATGATTCATAAGCCGTGACTGAAAATATCTGAAGCAGCACAATCTAATGTAAAGCGAGGGAAGAGGCTATTGATGCTAACAGAAATCACTTTCAAAATGCAGTTGTTGTTGTGTTGAAACTGATTAAATAAATATTAAATAAAGGGTTCCTACAGCCATAAGAAGAGGTCAATTGAAAGCATGTTTTATCAAAACTGCCATGTTTTCTACAGTGTTGATTTATAGTTAAACCAGTGGTTCTCAGCTGGTGACAATTTTGCTCCCGGGAGGACATCCAGTGATGTCTGGAGACATTTTTAGTTGTCACAACGGAGGGTGAGGGAGGCAAAGTACTACCAGCATCTGGTGGATTGAGACCAGGGATGCTGCCAAACACCCTGCAAGGCACAGGGCAGCCTCCATAACAAAGAATTATCCAGCCCCCGAAGTCAACAGTGCTCTGGCAGGGTTCAGAAACCCTGTGTAAACCACAGTAGGAATCTGATGATGCACCATACACTGACAGTACCTAAGAAACATCAACCTTTTGGGTGATGAGGCCTAAAATTTTGGACCTTTTTTATAGCAGCTATTCTTCTTCATCAAGTTTCTGCACGAGCATTGAGCCCTCATTTTTGAAAGGACTTCCTCTACTGAGTCAGAAAATCACCTTTTAAAATATTGAATATTATGTGCATTTTTGTAGGGAAATATGATTGAAGAATTAATGAAATGTGGCTCTTAAGATCATTATGTTATTGTGTCGCCCAATATTGCCATATTAAAGACAGAAACAGGAGTTTGCAGGGTTTTGCCCTGAAAGAATGTGTGAACTCAGTGGT
>CAUYRT010097909.1:0-17354 GCA_963574885.1 Lepilemur ruficaudatus
TTTTCTTGTTTTTGCCTTCTTTTATTTTTTTTTTTTTTTTTTTTTTGCTTTTTGTGGTTTTCATCGAGAATTTTGTGTGATACAATTTCTCTCATTTCTTAGCACATCAGTTATACTTTTTTAAAACTTTTTCTGGTGGATGCCCTAGAGTTTACACTATACATTTACAACTAATCCAAACCCACCTTCAAGTAACACTA
The DNA here is from genome assembly GCA_963574885.1 of Lepilemur ruficaudatus. NCBI lineage: Eukaryota > Metazoa > Chordata > Mammalia > Primates > Lepilemuridae > Lepilemur > Lepilemur ruficaudatus. Next base: position 201 of record CAUYRT010097909.1, read on the forward strand.
TATTGATTTATAAGTTGTGAGTATCTTATAATAAAATAATCATAATTTCTCTCTTCTGTACCTTATTTCTATCATTCATTTCACTTAAATATAAGCATGCATAAGCATATACTACATATATACACACATGATATATACATAAGCATACACAATTTAACACATTGTTGCTATTATTATTTTGAACCATTATCTGTTATATAGTTAAGAATAAGAAAAATGACATTTTTTATGTTACCTTCACTTAGTCTTTCTCCAAGATTCTCTTTTTTAATGTAAATCCAAGTTTCTGACCTATATTATTTTTCTTCTCTTTAAAAACTGTATTAATGATAGTTCTTGCAAGGCAGGTCTACTGGCAGCCAATCACTCAATTTTTGTAGGTCTTTATTTCTCCTTTACTTTTCAAGAATAATTTCACAAGATACAAAATTCTATGTTGGTGACTTTTTTCCTCAACATTAAACATTTCAGCCACTCTCTTCGTCTTTATGGTTCCTGAGAAGAAGTGAAATGTAATTCTATCTTTGCTCCTCTACAGTAGAAAAAAGGTTTATTTTTTTCTGGAATCTTTCAGGACTTTTTTCTTTATATTTTAATTTTTGTACTTTGAAAATGATATGCATAGGTGTAGTTTTTTGGCATTTATTCTGCTTGGTGTTCTCTGAGCTTCTTGAATCTGTGATTTCATGTCTGACATTAATTTGGGAAAATTCTCATTCACTATTATTTCAAATATTTTTTTCTATTCCTTTCTCTATTCTTCTCCATCTGACAGTCCCATTAAACATAAATTATACCTTTTGTAGTTGTCCCAGAGTTCTTGGATAACCTCATTCTCCTTTTTTTTTTTCCCTTTGTTCTTTTTGCTTTTCAATTTGCAGGTTTCTATTGATATACTCCCAAGCTACAGGTTCTTTCCTTAATGGTGTCCAGCCTACTAATAAGCTCATCAAAGACATCCCTCATTTCTGTTATATTGTTTTTTATCTCTACCATTTCTTTTTTTCTTAGAATTTTCATCTCTCTACTTACATTGCCCATCTGTTCTTACATTCTATCTACTTCATCCATTAGAGCCCTTAGCATATTACTCACAGTTGTTTCAAATTCCCAGTCTGATAATTCCAACATCCCTGCCATGTCTGGTTGTAATGCTTCCCCGTCTGTCTTTGGATTGTGTTTCCTGACTTTTAGCATGCCTTGTGATTTTTCTTGATAGGTTAACCTGATATACTGGATAAAAGAAACTGTGGTAAACAGGCTTTTATAATGTGGTGGTAAATGTGGGATGAGAGGAAGTATTCTATAGTCTTATGATTAGGTTTCAGTGTTTTAGTGAGCCTATGCCTCTGGGCTGTGAACTTTATATGTGTTTCTCAGAATTTTCTTCCCCCTTAGGTGAGACAGGATGGCTAGAGTGTGCTGGAGGTGGGTATTTCCCTTTTTCCACATACAGGGCTGGAGCTGGCTGACATTGGGTCTCTCCTTTTCATTAAGTCTGACAAAATCCCAGTAGGTTAGGCACTGGTTAAATAGTTTTTCCTGAGGGTAGAACTTTTTTTAAGAACAGAGTGCTCTGCCATATATATTTTAAAATGGTTTCTTTTCTCTGCTGCTGGAAGAATAAGGAGATTTTTTTTCTGATATTTACTGTGAGAATTTGGTTAGGTCGTAGAGGTAAGACTTACAAAAACATGGGGACTCTTCTGTGACTGGGTCCCCTTAGAGTTTTTACTTCTGACTTGCCAGACTGAATCAATTATAGTTCCAGTTTTTCTACCTGAACACTGGTACCCACAGAGGTTTCTGGTTCAGTAAGTTGTTGTCTACATCTGCCTATCTTTCTACTCTTAGGGGCAGTGATTTATCCTGTGACCTCATTTTTCTTACAGATATAAGAAGAGTTGTTGATTCCAAGTTTTCTCAGCTTTTTACTTGTTGTGAAGATGGAGTGCTGACTTCCATGTTCCTTTCATGTGGAACCAGAAACTGGAAGGCTCTCTTTTTCTTTAATAGCTCTCTAGTCCTTGGAATAGGTATCAGGTATATCCCTTAATTGACTCAGGAATGGATCTTGTGAATTAATTCTTCTCATTTGATATGGATAAACCCTGAAAAAAAAAAGGAAGGTGATTGTGTTATAATTCTTAAAAGCTTATTTGCCTAGAAGAAAAAGTCTATAAGGCACTGTCTAAAATATTTTTGAGGTCTTAACAAACGATCTTACAGCAGCACCCTTGAGATCTTGATGCTGAAATCATGTTTTATTGGCAAAGCTTTGGATTCAATATTTTCCCTAAGGCCATTTCATTCTTTGAAAATCTTTTTTCCAGGAGAGACTGGCAATAAGAAATAGTTTTATTTTTGAATCCAGTAAAACTTGGCTCAGAAATTTTTCTTTAAATTCTATTTGAAAACTACGCAATTTCTTTTTTAGTTTTCTTTAAATATACGTAATTTATCATATGCAGCAACTTAAATAAACCAAGTGGCACATTCAACATTCTTCCTGACAATTTCACTGACCAAATCCATATGTATTTTTTCTATTTTCCAAATTTGTGCTCTATTTTCACAATTGTGCTCAAAAACATTGTCCAGTTTTCTTCTACTACCTAACAGTTCACCTTTTCTCTAACCTCCGATAATATTTTTTTCTTATCCCTCCAGTCTTCTTTAACAATCTCTTTGAGACATTGCAGATTCAACTTCACCAGATTCAAAGCCAATACCACATAATTTAGGTTTTTCTTGAAGCATAACCTCACTTCTGGTACCAAATTTCTTTCCTTTTATCTATGAAGGCATGAAAAAGCGTCTCCAAAACATAGTGGTTTAAAATAGCCATTTTTTGTGGAACGACTTGCTGCTGCTGGACAGCTCTGCTCCACTGATTTTAGGTGAGGATGAATCATCTGAAGGCTTGATTAGGCAGTCATATCCAAAATGGCTTATTCCTACAGCGGGAATTCAGCTGAGACTGTAGACAGAGTGCCTGCATGTTACCTCTCCTTGTGGCTTGGTTCTGACACAGTATAGTGGCTGTATGCCAAGAGGAAGTATCCCAAGATGTTTCCAGTTGTAAGGAAACAAAAGTTTTTAGTACTCTTAAAGACTAGGTACAGAAATAGACGAGTGTCACTTCTACTGTCTTCTCATTAGTTAAAGCAGTCACAAAGCCTATACATATGTACACATAAGAGGGGGAAATAAACTTCCTCATTTGGCTGTGCAGTGACAGAGAATTGGTATGTGTATGGGAGGCTTTCCTTCTACTATATGTCAGGTCATGCTTTTAGATACTAGAGAAGTGAACAAGAAAATTCTTGCTCTCTGTGAGCTTACCATTTAGTTAGAGAAACAGACCAAAAAATGCATCAATGAATTAAAATATAAGTCAGAGTTAAAATATATTATAAGTGTTATGGTAAAGAGAATAGGAAGTGACCATGTGTGAGGGATATCATATTTGATAGGTTTGCAATGAAGACCATCACGAGGAGCTGTTATCTGGGTAAAAACCTAAAGAAATAAAGGAGCAAGACATATATCAAGGACAGAGCATTCCAGACAGTGAGTTCAAAGTTCCTGAGATGAGAACATGGCTTGTCTTTTCAAGTAACAGCATTGAGGCCAGTAGGCAGAAGTAGAGAACAAAGAGTTCACAGGCAAATGAATCATGTACTTCCTAGTCAATCATATTAAAGACTTTTGCTTTTAATTCATAATGATCGAGGAAGACATTAGAGGGTTTTAAGCAAAGAAGAAGCATAATCTGACTTAAAGTTTCATATGTTTGGTCTGGATCCTGGCTTTAGAAAAGGCTATGAGACTTAGGAAGAAAACAGCAAAACTAATTAGCAGGCTATCATTGTAACGTGGTTGAGAGATAATGGTGGCTTATACTACAGATGGCTTGGATAAAAAGAGATATCGCAATTCTAGAAATATTTTTAGATAAAGCAATATTTTGCATGCTTGTCAGGCAGTGCAAAGGCAATTTATGTAGCCAAAGTGTTTGTACCCCTATAATATTCTGAAATTAAAACTAAAAAAAATATTTTGAGAATTTTGATATGGAGTGTGAGGAAAAAGGATGAATCAAATATGATTTCAATTGATTTGGCCTGAGCAACTAGAAGAAGGGAGTTGCCACTTACTCAAATAAAAGGGTGACAATAAGAGATACATATTTGAAGGGCAAGAAGAAAGATATAAAGTGCTAAGTTTTCTATGTAGTATGTGGGGACATCCATTAAACTAAACATGTAGATGGAGATGTCATTTAAGCTGTTGTATATATATGGCTGAATTTAGGTGAGATATCCAGAGTGGAAATACACTTGGGAGGCATTATATATCAACAGTGTTGTAGCCAGCCAAGACTACATCATTGACTCACACTTTCTAGAATACATGTCCTTGTGTATGCACTCCTAAATTAAATCAAAGTTAACAGTGTACAACCAACAGAATACAGCAGAAATGAAAATGTATGATTGTTGTGGCTAGGACATAAAAAGGCGTTTTAGCTTCTGTCTTGGTATCTGGAATTAGTTTCTCCAGAAGACATCCTCCTTGCCATGAGGACACGCCTTCGCCCTATGGAGAGGCTTCATGTAAAGAGAAACTCTGGAAAATAACCAGCACCAACTTGCTAGCCATTGGAATAGCTGCCTTGATACTAAAACCATCAGCTGCAGTTAAGCTTTTGGATAACTTTGACCCTAGTCTATATCTGACAATAGCCTCATGAAAGACACTGAGCAAAACTGTGAAACTAAAGTACTCATGAATTATTTCCCCAAAAACAAACAAAAAAAATTCATTATTTTTATCGTTTCAAGCAACTAAGTTTTGAGATGATTTGTTTTGCAGAAGTAAAGTAAAAATACACATTTTGGTACCAGAAATAGGGTGCTAAAGTAACAAAACCTAAAGCATGTCTATTTGGGATTGAGTAACAAGAAGAAGCTGAAGGATCGCAAAGGGAATATTAGTGAAATTCTAAGAGTCCAGGAAAAAAATGTTAGCAAAAACTCACTAGCTCTTAAAAAGACTGTGAATGAGAGCTCATAGGAAAATAAAGAAATGTTATTGAAAGCTGGAGAAATGGGCATTGTTTTTATGTAGTAATAGAAAGTTTGACAACACTGTCACTTGAAATAACATGAGAAATACAAAACAGGATAATTTAGCTGAAGATATTTCTAGGCAGTGTTTAAGGTGTCACCTGGCTTCTTCCTGCAGTCTATAGTAAAATAAAAAGGAAAAAGTAAGCTAAAGGAATAATGATTAAATTTATAAATTATACAAGGTTTTCAATGTTCAAAATAAAACTTTATCTAATCCCTGTCTTCCTAGATGGCAAACTGGTAAAAACAAGAAAATTGTTTTCAGGAAAAAATAAAATCCAAAACATTCTCAGAAAAACATTTGCTAAAGATAAAATGTATAACTGTAAAATCTTTTTCCTAAGACCTTAGAAATATTTAAGATAGTATATCAAATATATTTATGTTAAAAAAATAGTTCCTCTAAGGATCTTTAAGGTAAATCTTACCCAACTCTCTCCATGAAACAATGGCACTTCTAGGAATCTTATGTGTGTTTTCCTGCAGCAGCCATACAGGAAGCCCAAGGTAAAAAAGAGTTTTTGTGACAAGATTTTTTGATCAATGTGGCTTTTCTTTCCTAATTGAGTAAACTTCCAATAAGAATCATAAGAGACTCACAAAGTTTTTTAAGTGAATTGTATTTGTAGAAATACTGCTAGATTGGATTAAAAGGGGCAGAGATAACACAAAAGAGAAAATGGCTATGGACTTTGAAATTACCACAGGCTAGAAATACACTGAAAACTACTCAGTTGAAAATACCAGCCATTTATTATGAAAAAGACAGGATGATTGGAAACACAGAATCAAGATCTCAAATGGTGGAGTTAAGTGCCAAAATGAATAATCCCCAGGCAGTAGGCATAACCCTTAATTAATCAAGAGGCTGGAAGCACGTGTCCAGCTGAATTTCAGAATTGCTTGGGAGTTAGAGTTATGTGGGTTTCCTATTTACCCCTTTTTTGAATTGGACGGTTTAGGACAGTCATCCTATGTCTGTCCAGCCAATGTCTATTGGGTATGTTGGGAGCAGATCACTTGTCTCTTTAGTTCACAGGTCTTCAGATCAATAGAAATTTCATTTGAGGTGGTGTACTCTATGAACTGAATTTGAGGCTCCTCATTCACACCTGGACTAGATTAAGTGATGTTTTAATCTGTTTTGGCAACTATAACAAAATGCCACAAATTGGGTAACGATAAACAATAGAAATTTATTTCTCACAGTTCTGTAGGCTTGGAAGTTCAAGACCAAGGCTCTGGCAGATTCGGTATCTAGTGAGGACTTCTTAGTGGTTCATAGATGGTGCTGTCTCACTATATCCTTATCTAATGGAAGTAGCAAGGATTCTTTCTTAGACCTCTTTTAAACGGCACTCATCCCATTCATGAGAGCTCTGCTCCCACAACCTGATTACTTTCCAAAGGCTCCACCTTCTAATACCATTACCTTGAAGGTTAGAATTTCAACATATAAATTTTAGAGGGCCACAAACATTTAGACCAAGGCAGATGATGAGATGTTTGATCTATAGCCTCCACCTGAGACATAAAGGGATGAGATTTGGAAGGGTTTTAGGAAAAGGGTGAGTGTATTTTGTATGTGGGAGGGCTATGAACATTAGGGGCCAAAGGGTAAAATATGGCAGCCAATCTCAACGACAGCCACCAGTGATCCAAGCCTCCAAGTATATATGTCTTCATATAGTCCATTTCTATACTGAATCAGGAATAGCCCTGTGTGATCAATGGTGGAAATGCAAGTGTATGAGTTCCCATTTAGAGAAGTCCACATAAAGTTTAACTGAGGTCTCTGGACAACCTCATCCCCAACTTACCAGCTATGTGGGTAAGCCACCTTGAAAATGGATCCTCTGGCTCTAGTCGAGCCTTCAGATGACTAAAACATCTGACTACAACTTCATACAATACCACAATCCAGAAACATTAAACTAAGAAACTTTGAGAGACTTTAAATAAAAGTTATTATTATTTTAAACCACTAAATGTTGGAGTAGTTTGTAATATAGGAACAGATATGTAAAACAGGGGTTATTTAAAGGCATATGACTGTGTGAAATCACCAAGTGTAGAGAGATATAAAAAAATAGAAGAAACCCAATGACTGATCCTAGATACACTTTAACATTTAGAGAGCCAATGGATAAAGGTAAATAAGCAAAGAAACCTGTGACAATGGCAACAAAGACAAAAAAAACAGATGCATGTGATATCCTGGAATCCAAGAGAAGAAAGTGCTTCAAAGAAGACTGATCAATGGTGCCAAATGCTGCTGATGGATCAAGAGGTATGAGAATTAAGCCTCAGATTCAGCAATGTAAAGTTCATTAGGTATCTTGTAAGAGTAGTTTGGGAAAATTTGATTTAAGTTTAAAATTCTTGGGAGGAGAAAAATTAGAATCAGTGAGTACAGAGCACTCTTTCAAGGAGTTTTGTTATAAATGGAAAGAGAACAATGCGGCAGTAATGCAAATACATCTATATTTCCTCTCAAAATGATATTGACCCAGGAATAAACGTGCATTATTCCAGCCACTCAAGGAAATATACAAGTTAAAAGCATACTAGAAAAAGAAAGTACTACCAAATTCATATTTGCTTCATATTTGAAAAGCTGAGTGGTTAGAACTGACAATAAAGGAAACCTAACAAAAGCAGCAGAATACCCATATGACTTCCTAAATGATATACTAGACAGTCCCACCTGCCACTGATTCACATCCTCGCATAATCTCTACAATAAACATAAACAGAGCCAAAGAATCTCAGTAATCATATGATGAATGTGCTATCAAATTGTATCAGACAACTGTTATATTGCTTCTTCTTATCATTACAGAATTAAACAGTAAGTAAAGAAGATGATACTTGGCTCCCAGGAAAAAATATTTCCCTGCTTCTATGCCTCCTAAAAAACATACAGATGATAGATTATTGTTGAACATTTTCAATGTTTAGGAACAAGGGTAAATTAGTTTGTGTGATTATTACTAAATTATGACATGAAAAAAGTGAAGATTTGGGAAGTTAGAATACAAATATCCTATTATAATGTTTTCCCATTATAGTAGCAAAGAATAAGAAATCTGCTATGGTTTAAATGTTTCTCCCCTCTAAAATTCATGTTAAAACTTAATCTCCAATGTAACAGTATTAAGAAGTAGGGTCTTTAAGAGATGATTGGGTCATGAGGACTCTGCCTTCATAAATGGGTTAATCTATTCATTGATTAATGTGATCTCACAGTAGTGTGTTAGTTATCATAAGAGTGGGTCTGTTATGAAAGTAAATTTTGTTCTCACTGTGCAACTCTCACCCCGTGATGCCTATTACCATGTTGTGACAATGCAGGAAGGCCCTCACAAGTGCAGTCCCTTGACCTCGGACTTCTCAGGCTCTAGAATTATAAAAAATAAATTTATTTTTATTATAAGCTATGTAGTCTGTGGTAACATGTTATAGCAATAGAAAATGAACTAGCAGTTTTGTTGCCTGATGTCTGTTCCAAAAGAAAAAAAAAAAAAGAAAGAAATTGAACTAGAACAGATTAATTCCATGAAGTGGTGTCATTTAGTAGTGGAGGTAACATAAGTTTAAATCCTGACACTTCTATCATCCAAAGCAAATTATTCAAGCTTCCTAACCTCAGTTTACAAAACAAAGACCATAATAGCTGCCTTGCAGGTTTATGGTGAGCATTATGAAAAATAAAAAGAATGTACCAAACATGTCGGATACCATAGGATGGATGTATTTGTCAGCTTGGCTGCCATAACGAAGTACCATAGACTAGATGACTTAAACAATGGAAATTTATTTTCTCACTCGTCTGTAGCCTGGATAACTGAGATCAGGGTGCCAGTGTGCTTAGGTTCTGGCTTTCTTCCTGGCTTGAAGATGGCTGCTTTTTTACTGTGGGCTCACATGGCCTTCCCTTGGTATGTGCACATAGAGAAAGCAAGAGTGAGGGAATCTTATCATAAGGATCTACCCACATAACCTCATCTAACCTTAATTACCTCCCTCCAAATCCATCTCTAAATACCATCACATTACAGGTTAGGGATTCAACATATGAATTTAGAAAAGTCACAAATATTCAATCGATAACAAGGGCGATCAAAAAGAAAAAAATAATAATGCAATTGAAACAATTGTTATTACAGAGACTATTAAATTGACTACTAATGACAATCTTATCCTAGAATTTTACTTAATGGCTGCTTTTTAGTTAGACAATGCTATGATAGATGATCTTTCCTTTATAAGATTTTTATTTGTATTTATTATCAAAATACTTTACACTCAAAGTGGGCATGCTTGGACTGCAAGCTTTTTGAGGGTAACCATTGTGCCACATTCATTTTGTAAGTCATGGCATTTAACACAATGCCTGAAACATAATAAATGTTTTATAGATCTTTGATGAATGAATGACTGGAATTATATCTTCTAAATCCATTTTTCTTTCATTTTCATGCCTGCACTGCACAAATAGAATCTGAAAAGGCAGACAATAACGTAACTTTCCATTAAAAAAGTCATATGCTTTGAAAATTAGGATATATAAAGGTTATTTTAAAAATTCTATTTTGTATATTTTTTGATGAGTGCCACAATTTTAAATTTCCTATGCTATGTCTTTGCACTCTGACAAGAAAAGTGGTTCTTCTCCACCATAAACTGGCCACTGTAAAAAATCAAACTGTTATTGGCAGAGAAGTTAGCAGACAGACTTGGCTCTAGTCTTTAATGGAAATGTAATCAGCAGTCTGTCTTTATGAGGGTACACTGCTATCACCAAATATCCACTTAGGTGGTGAGGCCAAGGCTGCAGGCAGCAGGCCAAAAGCATTAACATCCCCAAGGTGACAATAAAAAGATGAAATATGCTCATAGGGAGAAGATCCATTTCAGATTTCCTAATATTTTAAAAGTAAAAGAGAAAGTTGGTCATTTTATATCAATTTAGTCTGCTGAGGTTCTCTAATTTGCCAATAAAAGACTTTACTACCATCCATCCAATGAACTCACAGTGCATTTGTTAGTTGAAGGACATATTCCCCTTGCAGTCATGCAGAATAAGCTAACTAGCTCCCAGTAAAAACCTTCAGAATAGTTCCAGATCCTTCCCATGACACAAAATACCCTTTGTAATCCAGCCTTGTATTTCTCAATATAATTACCTGTCCTGGTATTGTTCATCTGAAAATGTGTTCAAAATTATAGACATACTTGCACTTTCTAACTATGCCTACAATTAGATGCTCTGTCTCTTTGCATACTCTTCTGTTCAGCCTAAAATGCCTTCCAGGAAAAGACCTTAATATTCTCCCACACTGAAGTCAGGTATCTCTTCTACTGCAGAGAGTAATTACACAAAAGGACATTCAAGAGTTAAAACCCCTCCAGTTATTTATTTCCTTGGAATTCCTGCTTTGAGCCAGAAGGTATTTCTCCCAGTACGTACCGAATTTTAAGTTTTAATTTTAAAAGTCTATCTCCTTTACTAGTTTCTGAGCTCCCTGAAAGCAGGGTACATACCTGTGTTATTTTGCATTCCAAGATCCTAGAATAGTGCCAAACATATAAATTTTAAATATATATGTCCAAATGAGTTTGGCTTCTAGAGGCATATTTAAAGAACGCAAAGATATTTTCAAAAGATAGGAAAACTGTTATTTTCAGTACTGCTGCAAATTACAATAGAATAACCATTCCTAGAGTAATAGTATTTGTTATATATTAGATTATATGAATCATGAATTAGATTTGATTAGATAAATCATGAAAAAAAAACACGTTTTCTGAGACATTCAGCTACACGGTAGTCCCTCCTCTGTTCATGGTTTTGTTTTCAGCGGTTTGAGTTACCTGTAGTCAACCATAGTCTGAAAAATGTGTATTCTGTAGCTGTTGAATGGAATGTTGTGTAAATGTCTATTAGTTTGATATGTCTACAATGCAGTTTAAATCTGATGGGAATTTTTTTTTCTTGTTTTCTCTTTGTATGATCTTTCCATTGCTGAAAGTGTGGTGTTGAAGTCCCCTACTGCTATTGTATGGCAGTCTATCTTTTCCTTTAGATCTATTAACATTTACTTTATTTATTTAGGTGCTCCAATGTTGGATGCATATATATATAAAATTGTGTATATATATATACACACAATTGTTATATTAACCCTTTTACATTATATGATGACATTCTTTGTCTCTTTTATGGCTTTTAATTAACATCTATTTTATCTAAGTATAGTTATTTCTGCTCTCTTTTTGTTTCTATTTGCATAGAGTATCTTTTTTCATCCCTTCCCTTTCAGTTTATGTGTGAAGTAAGTCTGTTGTAGGCAGCACATAGCTGGGTTTTGGTTTCTAATCAAATTAGCCACTCTATTTTTTTTAAATCTGATCAGCCACTCTATTTCTTTTAATTGGAAAATTCAATCTATTCACATTCAAGAAAATTATTGATAGGTAAGAACTTACTAATGCTATTTTGTTATTTTTTTCTGGATGTTTTACAGATCCATCATTCCTTTCTTCCTCTAGTACTGTCTTCCTTTGTGGTTAGGTGCTTTTTTTCTAGTAGAATATTTTGATTCCTTTTTTTTTTAACTTTTAGTATAGCTTATCGGTCTTTGCTTTGTGGTTACCATGAAGCTTACAAAAAACATCTTATAGTTATAAAATTTATTTTAAACTGATACAACTTAACTTTGATTGCAAAAAAAAGAGAGAAAACTCTACTCTTTAACTCCGTAATTGTCTACGTTCTGAATTTTTGATGTCATAATTTGCATCTTTTTATACTACATATTCCTTAACAAAGTATTACAGTTACTATTTTTAGTAGTTTTGTCTTTTAGCATCCATACTAAAGATATAAGTGATTTATACCTAGGTCTGTGTCCCACAGCCTGAATCCCACTGCCACTGCAATCAGCACAGCCTACAGCTACTACAGACTGCCTGCCACTGGGGTTAATTCAAGGCCCGAGGCCACTGTAGTCAGCTGGTGATGATACAGGCCAGAATTCAAGTCTATCCCACAGGGGCCATGAGTGCCTGTCTCCACATACAGTGGTTCTAGAAGCTCTGTCTGCAGGTTTCTGCCTGGTATCTGAGGCTGAGGGATTCTTCCCAGTCCTGGGCTTTACTGTGGCCTGTACTGGGTTTCAAGGCAAAGTCTTACTCTTATTTTCCTCTCCTTCCCCCAAGCAAATGGTGTTTCTCTCTGTGCTGTGTTGCCTGGGTTGGGGGAGGGTGACATAGGTAACATTAAACTGTCCTTTCTACTCTCTTCAATGCATCTTTTCTTATTAATATGCCAAGGCCAGGTGCTGTGCTTTCTTACTTGGTTTCATTATCTCTTGTGAAGGCTTTGTTGAGTGTGGATAGTTGTTCAAATTGATGTTTCTGTGGGAGAATGATTGATAGAGAATGATTCTACCATCTTACTCCACCCCTCTCTATATATATTTCAAAATATCATATGGTATACAATAAGTACAATTTTTATTTTCCAATTGAAATTAATTATTTTTTAAAAAAGGAAAAGAGTAAAAATTGAAAAGTGGAAAAAAATTATGAAAGTTAAACCAAAGGAGTACAGAGTATATTATCATAGTGGTCATTATATTTAATTACCCATATAAAGTGTTGTTTAATTATAGCTCTCTCAAGACAGGTTTAACTGCTCTGTGAAAACGTAGGCATCTAAATAAACAGTGGATCATACTTACATGAGTGCTAATACCTGCTATATCATGGCTCTCAGAAAGAAGGAGAAAATGACCTTCCATTTAATTATGTAATTGTGTTCATGAGTAGAAAATTAATCAACATGTCTCCCATGACCCTGTTTATTCAATAAATGTTGAAGAAAGAGTGATGAACATTTGTTATAACTCATTTTAATATCATTAATACACTTCTTGTTTTAAGCCTTTGTTGACATCTATCTACATAGTGGTCCATATTTTACAAAGTTTTCTTTTAATATATTCATTTCATTTACATTATTTTATTCAGCAAATATTTATTGAGTGTCTACTATGTGCTAGGGATTTGCTAGACTCTGAAGATAGAATGATGCACAAAACAATACATAGTCTCTGATTTGGTTTGCTTATAGCGATAGTTCTACTGCTAAGGTTCTATTTTAGACTCACCTGAGGCAGACTTCAAAATTCACTGATACCCAGGTCCATGATCTAATTTTTACCACAAACATGAGTTTCAATCATTCTGCTACTACATATCTCTATTATAAGTGTCATATACAACTTTCATAGTATTCTTTGTCAACTAAAAATCTTGACATTTTTGCAGATGGTCCTTTCTCTGTTCTTGTCTGGTTTCATAGCTGAATAAGAAAAGGAAATTACTCAGCATAATGCAACTGGTCTCTCTCAACCCAGTGACTCTTTTATTTGGTAAACATTTCTCTGCCACCAATTTTCTCTTTATTCTTTCCCTACCAAAGTCAAATCCATCTATTTTGAAAATATTTCTTTTTTCCTTACTACAGTTCCTACTAGTTTAATGAGCTTGACTATAAATACATGTAGGCTGCTGATTTTTTAAAGACCATAATGTGTTTTCTAGTGTAATAACAATATTTAAAATACCTTATGACCAAAGCACAGTTGTGAAACAATGGATGGATTACTGGTTTTTACGACACAACTGTAAAGACAGATTTTCAGGGCAAAAATTCTCCTCTGGCTCATAGATGTTCCCAAATTATACTTACAATGGTATTAATATAATCTTTCATTATATTTGTCTCGTTATTGTGTCTTTTCATTTTGAGGCTATCAGTAGTTTTTTTTTTTAAGATTGGTATCTCTTCACTTCTGTGGTCCAGCTCTCCAGAGCATATTCATAACTCATTCTCTTCTCCTTCTGGGCAAATGGGAAGATGACTTTTTCTCACTTTCCTGAAATTAGCAAGGCCATGTGACTTGATCTGGCAGATGGTTTGTTTCATACATCTTTTCTGGATCAAAGCATTTTAACTTCTGGTTAAAACTCTACAGTATTTTTTCCCTCTGGCTGTGAAATCATGTGTTCCAGATGGTCTAGCTGTAAGATAAACAGTAGATCCTTCAACAACCTGTGTCGCTGAGTGACTATGTGGAACAGAAACCCCTGCTGGTCTGCATGGGATAGTAGTATGAATAAGAGATTAGAGAGAAACAGAGATTTTTTGTTTACTACAACATAGGGCTACCTTAACCTGACTAATATAACCTTGTTGTCTTAAGATTAGAGGCAGTTTCAGTGGTAAACCAGGTTATCTATGACTTTATTCTCCTTTATTCAGTGAACAGTGGGTTTCCTCACCCTCCATAAAAAAGACGTGAAAAGTCCAAAAAGTCTAACTTCGAGTTTTAATCTATAAATATGACATCCCACTGCTTCTTTTTAACCTCCTTCCAAAATAGCATAAATGGATACCATCAATGGGTGACAGGGAGGTATATTATTATTATCTCAAAGGCACTTGTGAATTTTTTGTCCATTTATATTTTCCAGTTTTGAATTTCTCTTATTTTTTCCTAAAAGTTTTAGTTACTTTTCTTGTTTAGAATTAATTCATTATTCTTTGGAATTGTCTCTCCAGAATAATGCTCCAGACTAAAAGATGCTGTACGGGAAGAATTAGTCACAATCATACATTAGCCAAACATAATTGTAGACATTGTGGTTATTCATAGTATTAGTACTTCAAAGGAAAGTAAATTGGATTTGCTTTTGCTGAGCCATTCCATTTACAGCTGTCATTTGACATGCTGAAAATGTTTTCTCTTTGTGTTCAAAGGTCATGTGAAATGCCAATCTGCCTCTTCAAAAAGTAATGGAACAGTGGTGGGAGATGAAACAGAAATCACATGTCAATTCATTCTAAGCATCAATATAAATAATTGCAAAATTAATTCTATTGTGCTTCAAATATTTTAACTTTAAATGGAGCTTTTATTTTTTCCTCAGAAAGAAATAAAATTACTTTTCTATTTTTAAGACTGTTCTATGCCAAACAAACTATTACTCGTATTTATAACCTTTTGGCTGTGGTGGAAAAAAAAAAAAAGCATCATTTCTGATTCTGTTAGGCAAACAGTTTTTATTAAGAGAACACATTGATATTTTAGGCAAAATTTAATAGTGAATTCAGATTAACACAGACATTGCCCACTAAAAGACTGCTTTACCAAGAACAATACATCCAAATGTAACACGGTAAAAGTATCTTTGCTAGAGAAAGAGGGAGTATAGTGAGCAGTCTTCACTAGCTTATGCCATATGACATACTATCCCAAAATCTCAATGACTTTCAACAAAGTTTATATCTTGCTTATGTTTCTTTCCACTACTTGTCACTTTGGTTTTGATCCACTTAGGGTCCCACATTATAGGAGCTGTCTCTATCAGGGAAGTGTTATTCTCATGGCAGAGGGAAAAAATCAGCAGCAGAACCTTGTGAGAGCCTTTAAATCTTCTGCTCTAAAGTGACACACATCACATTACTTACATTTAATTGACCAAAGCAAGACACATGATCTAGGCTCATGTCATAGGACGAGAGAGGTAGCAATTTCTTAGAAACAACAATAGAATCCATCCAAAGGTATTTTTTCCATTTAATTATTTCTCAGTTGTTAAGGTTTGAGTTAGACTAGTGTGACTGATATGAAGTCTCCCACCATTCGACTAGACCCAAAACTTATCTCTGTCAACCCTCAGTTCCCTGGGGATATGTCAAGCTAATTTTCATCAACCTGTGTACCCATTATCAATGGTGAGTTCCTCCTAAAACTTTCTCTGTTTTGTTACACCCTAAAAGGCTGGACACATTAAGGTAGAAATCTCAAGAAATGGCATTTGTTTTTTTTAATTTCAGCATATTATGGGGGTACAAATGTTTAGGTTACTTATATTGCCCTTGCCCACCCTCCTCGCTGAGTCAGAGCTTCCCCCAGATGGTGTGCATCGCACTCATTATGTATGTATATACCCATCCCCTCCTCCCACCTCCCATCTGCCCAACACCCGATAAATGTTATTTCTATATGTGCACTTAGATGAATGGCATTTATTTTTTATCTTTTACAGTTATTTACTGAACCCAGCAGAAATAGTGCTCTATTTCTCTTTTCAAGTCAAGGCAGTCTTCTGGATCTAGAGACCCAACTTGGAAATACTATGCAGTCTGAGGAATGAGTCCAGACTCTTGGACTCTTGATCATCTCATGACTATTGGATGTTTGTAATTTTGTTAACTTTTTTCTACTTGGGTATTAAGATATCCTCAAATTACAATAAATGAAGTTTAATATTGTTTCAGTACATTTATAACATTGCTTTTTTTTCTGTACTTGGTTTGAGTTCTAACATTCACAAACCATGTATACTTGAGCAAATTGTACACCTCCTAATAAATCTGAATACTAAAACTCAGACTTTACAGTTCTCTACAATTCCCTAATCTTAAACATGAGAAAACTAAGTTCTTGTGATACACAATCTTATTTGTTAAGAATTGGATGCAGGCCAGGTGCGGTGGCTCACGCCTGTAATCCTACCACTCTGGGAGGCCGAGGCAGGAGGATCGCTTGAGGTCAGGAGTTCAAGACCAGCCTGGGCAAGAGGAAGACCCTGTCCCTACTAAAAATAGAAAAAAATTAACCAAACAACTAAAAATACATAGAAAAAATTAGCCGGGCATGGTGGCACATGCCTGTAGGTAGTCCCAGCTACTCGGGAGGCTGAGGCAGAAGGATTGCTTGAGCCCAGGAATTTGAGGTTGCTGTGAGCCAGGCTGATGCCACACACTCTAGCCAGGGTAACAGAGTGAGACTCTGTCTACAAAAAAAAAGGACTGGAGGCAGACCACCTAGTAACTTCTATTTTTCACCAAACATAGTTAACCACTTACCTTCCAACCACAACTGAAACATCATTAGATTTGGAGAAGCCTGACAGAATATAAACTAGAGCATCCAAACGA
>CAUYRT010097910.1:0-37070 GCA_963574885.1 Lepilemur ruficaudatus
GGGGGGTGGGAAATCCTCTAAAACTGATTCATGTGAATAGCTGTACAACTTGGTAAATTTACTAATAACCATTTAATTGTACACTTGAAATGGAGTAAAGACATGATATGTAAATTACACTTCAATAAAGACCAAAAAAAAGAAAATGAGCTGGTAAGTGTTCCTTTTTCTACATTTTGGAAGAGTTTGTGAAGGATTTGTGTTAATCCTTCTTTAAATGTTTGATAGAATTCACCAGTGAAACCATGTGGTCCTTGGCTTTTCTTTGTGGGAAGTTTTAAAATCACTAATTTAACCTTTTTAGTTGAAATATGAAATATGAATATTCAACCTTTTTACTTTTACTTGAATATGAATAGGTCTATTCATATTTCCTATTTCTTTTTGAGTTAGCCATTATAATAAAGGATTAACTACATCCCTAAATGAAATACAGGTTTCATGTTTCTTATAAAACCATTAGGGTAGGCTGAAATCCTCCATCACTTGCCATCATCAGGGTGAGGATAAAGAAAATACAAAACACCTTCAGCTTGGCATATAAAGGCCCTGCTTATAACTCCAGTTGTCTGTCTCTTCACATTGTACTCCAGGGGTACAATGTTCCTTCAAATGCACCTTGATGTTTCTTACCTTTGCTCATGCTGTTCCTTGCCTGCAGCAGTATCCTTTATAATCACTTGCAGTCCACCTTTCTCCTACCCCTGCCTGGGGATAGCTCTCCTGGCTCGTCAAGACTTAGCTCAGGCAAGGGTATCACTTCCCCTAGGGAGCTTCCAGGCTGGGTTAGGGCTTCCTCTGGGATCACTCAAAACTGCTGTGCTCCCTTCTGTTAACAGTATTTCTCAAAGTATCTGGTCCTCATCTATTTTCATATCTGCTTCCTTCCATCTCAGTCTTGGTCTTGCCCTTAATGGGGACCAGCAATGGAGCTGATGCTCAGAAGTGTTCACTGAATGAATGAATGTTTTTCTTCCTGGGTATAGGTGAGTGAGCTGCCTTCCTCCATCATCCATAGGGATGATTTACAGGTGAAGGAGAAAGACCAAAGGAGACCACTAACAGCACCCAGAGAGGTGAAGAGGACTCAAAGGAAACTCCCCTCTACCTCTCTCCCCAGCAAGTACCGTGGCTATGAAGAGCTGCTCACAGCCAAGCCTGATCCAGCCTTCATTGAGCCAAAGGGTACGTGAGGGCACACTCTTGCTCCAGGGCAAATCAAGGCCATGCCAAACCTTTTCCCAGCCAGGGTGCTGTCCTCTTTCTAGATATCTGCCAAAGGGCTTCTTAGGGTATCCTGGTTTGAAGCCCTACATGTTGGGACCCCTGTCCTGGTTTTGGCCTTCACCTGATTTTGGGGAGTGACAGCTTGTTCCAAGATTACAGCTAGTCTAGGCCCAGCTGCTCTGGATGGAAAAGTCCTCAGGAAAGGTTCAATGACCAAACACCCAGACTGGCCAGATTCCTGAACTCTTCCTAGCCCATTTAAGTCCCAAACTGACATCCAAAATCCTCCCTATTTGGTTCAGGCAAAGGAGGCAGCTTCCTCTCGGAGCCCCTAAGACTGATACATTAACAATATATGTGCTTCCAAAGGAGCTGGCACTCAGCTGGACTCTGTAGGGTGTCAGTCCCTGTGGTGTAAACCCCTGAGGTTAACAGAGTCACATTGGGGTCTGCCCTTTTCCCCACTCCAGTGCTATTTTTCCATTAGGATCTCTGCTTATATGGGACAAGTACTCACTGAAGAATGATGGAACTTCAGGCACTGCAACAGATCTGGGAGTAATATTTTCTTCTTGGGGAACTCTCAAATCCTTTTACCTAGAGCTGTAGTGAGACTAGGGAATGAAGAAATCAGGGGAGGCATCCAGAAGGAGAGGGAAGTGTCTTGACTCAGCCTTGCCTTCTGGCTCTAGGAATCCAGAAGAACGCACAGGCCTTGCAGCATATGCTGAAGTACCCACTCCTGTGCCACGCCTCCAAGCCCAAGCTGGATACACTTCAGAAACGCTATGTTCCCAAAGAGAAACAGGTAAACATCCAGCTCCCTCAGTGTGTGAATGGCCCCTCAGGACCCCCAAAGGTACAGATGTGGCTGTCTGCTCAGGACCCTCTGAGGGCCATGCTTTCTCAGTGCCCCAAGTGCTCGCCTGCCTGTTGCTGTGACTGTATGAGGTGAGGCCAAGAAAGTATGAGCATAATCTTGACATAACACCCTCCTCCCTTACCTTCTGTCAGGCCCAGAGGATCCCTATTCCGCCCCCACGGAAGACTCGCGCCCAGCTGCTGGATGACATCCTCATTCGCATGCGGGACCCTCGGAACATTACAGAGGCTCCACTAGGTATGGCTCTGCCACAGCTGTCAGGACCCAAGATCCAGCAGTTTACTCATCTGCTGGCATAAGGCAAAGAAAGGGCTTGTGTCAGAACAGGAAGGGCCCTCAGAGAGTGTCCACCCCAGCCCTTTCCATGTGCAGATGGAAAAACTCAGACCCAGAGTGAGGCAGGGATTGCCTGAAGTCACATATATTATGTTAGGGACCTGAAGCAGGGTTCAATACAGAATCAGGAAGGGATACTGCTGACTTCTCACTGCCCCAAGCTGAAAAGGCCATCTTCAGCCTCTTTAACATCCTCTTCCCCTGCCCTCCCACTTTCTGGGGGGTCTCTGGACCAAATCCTGCTGCTTCAGGATGGGTGGGAACCAGGGCAAGCTTGTGCCTCTCCTGGCTTCTGTCCCTGCAGGCGCCGTCCTGCGCCGGCGGACCGAGCAGCGGCTGGTAAACCAGAAGCAGTACTTGGAGGCCAAGCGGCTGCTGAAGGAGTTCCGGGCGCGCTACAGGCGGCTGGTGCGCGGCTCACTGCGGAAGGTGTTTGGGACGACCCAGCTGCCACCGGCCCAGCCGGCGCTGAGCGAGGGCCAGCCCAAGTTTGGCCGCTTTCTCGAGTTCATGGATGAGTTCTGCCAGGAGCCCATGGCCAGTGACCCAAAAGGCTAAGGCTGCGTACCTCCTGGCCTGCACCCCAGCCCTCCCCGGGGAGCTCTCGGGGCCTCAGAGCTCAGCTCGGCTGCTCACTGGCGGCAGAGAGCGGGGACTTCGTCAGGACCTCCCCTCCCTGGGCCGGACATGACCCGGCACCTGGCCCAGCAGCAATAAAGAGTGGGTGCACAGAGCAACAGAGTGGGTGCCACACATTCTTTCTTGGAACCTGGGCCATGGCAGTGTTATCATGTTTGCGCTTCACATTAGTTTTCCAAGTTTAGATGACACAAGATATGTTTGTTCTCTGTTGGATGAGAAAACTATGTCATGGGGCTTTTGATGAATTCCTGAAAAAATACCTGATGGTTCCAAAAAAGCAGATGTTCTGAGTATAGCCCTATGTATAAGGACAATGTCCCGTACATTCATTCTTTACTCACTCTTTGTTGGTGCCTTTATTAGGCGCATGAATGTGACAATGACAGTACAGTGAAGTAACTGTAAATCTGAGTAAATTGTAAGCTGGAGGTCTCTTAGGTCAAAAGATGTAGTTGTACACCATGAAAACCCTATCCCAGCTCCTAATCTTTCCCACCATTCTGAATGTCAAAGCAAGACATTCCACTATAGAGTATTTCCCAGAGCAAAGATAGCACCAAAACCCAAACACCACATAGTCCAGGCTTACCATGTTTGTCTGAGATTGTTCTCTAGAGACAAGACTTTGACTAGAAACAGAACATTCACTTTCATGAGTTTGCTTTACTGTATTTTCAACGTGGGCCCCGCCTCAAGCAGGCAAACAGACGAATGCACTTTGGTACTGTTTAAATAAACAAGATTATCATCCCACTTGATTCCACGCCATTTCCTTGTTGGCATAAGAATCCCTGACAAGGCATGCCCTGTTCCAAGTCCTCTGTCTTTGTCAAAATGCTCTTTATGATGAGTTGAGGAGGAGGCAGCCAGCAGTGGCAGTCCGGAAGGATCCAGGTACCTTCTCCAATTCTAAAGCAGACATCAGTTTGAATAAAACCAATACACAACCCGTTTTCTATTTCCAGGCAGGAGGGTGATAGGCCCTTAGAACAACTATATTTGTACAGCATTAAGAGTAAACAGCACATCAGGTGCAAAAAGAAAAAAAAATCCATTAGTTGGCATTTAAGATAATCATTTTTTCCCTTGCATAGTATCTATTCTTTCATTAGGATTTTAAGTGCTCTGCTGGAGCCTTAAGGTTGGTGATATCACATTTGATGCAAACTGTTCTGAACCCACTGAGGAAGAGCCCCTGCTCCCATTGGTGGCGCAGCTTTGGAGGTTGGGTGGTGCCAACAAGGGGGAATCTGCCTGCTGCCATATTAATCTGAAACCAACAGCCTCTCGAGCTCTAACAGCTTGATATCTGAGGTTGCCTGTTTTTACCTCATACTAAATGAGAGGAGATGAAGGTGAACAAGGCTTGCTTTACCTTGGCTCTGTCCAATTATTTTTTAAGACACCAGTACAGTAAAGGTAGGGAGGGAGGGAGCCTGCTTAGTGTTTGAGGTTGCCCCTCACAAGACGAAGGCTGTGAAAAGCTGCCACCTTACAGACAAGACGTCAAGGAGGCATTTACTCAGAAACGAGAGTGAGTACGTTTTCTTCTTAGGAAGGAAATAAAAATACTGATACTACACAGAACAATCTGTACATTCATTCTTGGCACTTTTTCCATGATCCAATTTGACTAATCTCTAAACTGGTGACCTCTGCATATAACTAAGTCTCTTCTCTATAAACTTCTTCAGAAAGCTAGAGTGGATAGCAATCGTGTGTGTAAAGACACATTTCTGGACATCTTCATAAGAAAATCTATTCAGCAGCCTCTTGCCCTAGAATCTGCTTCCCCTCGCCCATAAACCTTTCTCGTTGAGTCACAAGAATTCATAATTAGCTATGTTCACTTTAAAGAGCAGGCCAAAAGACCAGTCTATCGGCTGATGAGGAAAAGGCTGGCTGAGAAAGATTTAAAACCCTAAAGACTTTCTGATGTGTAAAGAAAAATTAGCTGGCCTTTACCCCTTAGTTAAAAATTTATAATTAAAATGACTATATTCCAATCAAATTATATCACTTCCCAAGATTCCACATTCACATTACTCATACTATGGAGGTTTTCCCTACCTGAGTATATATTCAGGCGATACGAGCACATTTTAATTCTAACTGAAATAATTAGGAAGAAAAAGCTGTTAAAACAAAAAGCTGCCTAATCACTGGGGTGTTCTCCTCATTAGCAAGTATGTGTGTGTGTGTGTGTGTATGTAAAACTTTAAGGACTATTTATTCAGACTATAGAAAACTACAGTATAAAACAGGGCAATGGATATCAAGTTCCTCAATTGTTAAAAAAAGATAGGGAGAGAAGTTAACTTGGATAATTTCCATGCTCATTCTAGCTATAACATTCTCTGATTATGATCCAGCCTTTGATTCTTCTTTCCCTCTCTCCTGCCAGCCTTCCATTTCAATGAAAAGCCAGGCAGGAAAAAGGAAAGGAATCCCAAGTTGCTGCCTGCTCTGATGACAGGTCAGGTTGGGGGAGAGATTAGGAGGTTACTAAATTAAGGTCCGGGCTTCTTCTGACCATGTCAGTGATCCACAACCTGCCTTATTTCTTGGGGCTTAAGCTAAAAGCAGCTCCTGAAGAGATGTTACTGTCCTGTAATCACTAGAGGAGAAAAATTCATTCTCCCTTGGTAAAATTACTTATTAAATGAAAAGCAATGTTGCAATCAAATTCACAAATACTGATGGGGTCTCTAAAATGTCCAATGCAGCCAGCTCGGTATTGTACCGAATCCTAAATGGGACCATCAAAGAGCTATGAAAGAAGTGGCGTTTCACAAGACCATTAACAAACTCTTCAGCCACACATACATTCAAATACATTCCATTAGACACTGAGCTCCCCAACAACAGGGACTGTCCTGTCTTTGTATCTCTTTGACTCAACACAGGGTTGAGTCACAAGTTTGAAGCTCAAGAAATGTATGTCAAATGGAAAAGAAAGGATGAACAGCCTTCAAAGGATGAACCAGTCAGACACAATGGTAGCTTCCCATTTGAGTCAGTTTGCCAGTTTGTACCAGACAGCAATTAACTAAGCAGCTTTAATCTCTTGAGGGCATTTTTCCTTTAGGGAAAATAAACAAAAACCAGAAGATATTTATCACCAGTGCTTCCTCCAAGCAAAAAATTTACAAACTAAAATTTTAAAAAATAAATGAAGCCACTTAAGAAAGGTTTCCCCGGCAAGCCTCAGCCAAGAAGACTTAACCTTTTTTAAAAAGAGGCAATTATATAAAAGGGGCCAGGGGCTGAATGCATAATCCCCTGATTTGATACCAACCCAACAGGCCCAGATGACTTCTTCCAGCAGATACAATCAACAGGTCATCAACATGTTCCCAAAGTGTCTTTCCCTCTCTAAGGAAAAGAGCTAAAAGTCCCCTTCTGAGGGTACCACACTTGAATTTCCCATCTGAATGACCTTTACCCTCCCACCTCTCATAACTTCCCCTTTAATAAGAAAAAACACAGAATGCATATATACAAGGGATAGAGTAAGACATGGGTAATTTGTATGGTGAATTGGACTTCAATGATTTGTGAGAAATACGTTTTGTGAAAGAGTGCATCTCTCATTCCAGCTCACAAAACCTCCCCCATCATTCTATTTTTGTCTTTTTCTCTCACTCTTTCCCCCTCAAAGAATCCACATCAACTCCATTTGTGACTGACTTCACAGGCAACAAGAAACAGAAATTTTTCAGAGAAAAGCACTCAAGTTTTAGTTATTAAGGATAGGAAGCATCTTAAAATACAGATAATATCTTAGTGGTTTTTTTCCTCCTCCAAAGCCACGCTGATTAAAGATTAAGCTTCTTCCCTCCTTAACCTAAACCACTCTGCATATATTGAAGTACTACTGCTCAAAAGGAAGTTTGGAAAACAACTGTCAATACCATCCTAGGCATCAGAGTAGGTACAAGAGGGAAAGTAAGCTGGATCTAGTGTTTGAAATAGTCGCTTAACAAGAAGTAGCTTTTCACTCTGCACTTTTTGCTCCTGCTATGCAGTTTCTTAAAATGAAAGTATTAATTTGGGGAAATATTTAAAATATATATCTTTTATCTATTAAAAATATTTATCTTTTTACCACAACCAAAAATCAATTGCAACTGAAAAGTGTGTTTCAAATTATTGGAGATATAGAAAAATGTGGCAAGTGGAAAAATAAGTGTCTTTGCTCCTACCAACGAGACTAGCCTTCCAATAATATTTACTACAATCAAAAAGGAAATACATGAACAATGGTGGTAGTAACTGATTAGTTTTCTCTAAGGGCATTTGGTAAGGTCACCTTCCCTGTCCTCTGCAGACCAGTGCCAGATCTTCTGTTTTGGGCACTAACATGTTCTCCAGCCCTTGGAGGCTGTATGTTGCTGGTAGGACCTAGAAATGAAGTGGTGTGACTATAAAGTAATGAGATTGATGTATGTTTTCTAAACATACATCTGCACACGTGCACACACAGAGAGAACACAGCATACATACATTCAGGTGAGTAATGTTCCCCACCAAAGTAGTCACCAAAGAGATTCCACATACCTCAATGATGACCACAATGCTTAAGACATCTCTGAAACTTCTCTTTGGGAACTGTTTGGGAACTATGCGCTGCACAAGAAAATGGCTCTGACTGCTTTACAGCAGCACCCATTTATTACTCAAACCCTCTTGATAAGTCACCTTCTTCCCCAGAGACTTCAAATAGCTCCTGGCTAGTTTCAAACTTTCTCTCTCCTATAACCACGAAAGATTACAGATTTGCCCTGAGTAGAAGAGGGCAAATCTCCTGAGAAGAATTATAAGAAGGTGTTATACTAACTCCCTTGACCAGTGAATCACTGTTCTGGACCTTAGCCTCTGCCTTAGTAAAAGGAGGAGGTTGGAACAGATGACCATTAAGGTCCCTTCCAATTCTAACATTTTGGGAGTCTGTTTTCAGATGTTTCCAGTCTTTGAAGACTGTTCCAGAAATGTTTTTACCAATGGCAATACCACTGGGAAAGCTATGCAGTATCCTGCTGGGGCTATTCAGGGGGAAAACATACATTGGGATATATAAGCTCTGAAAGGTTTGTTAAAATGCCAGTCACATGACTATAGTAACAACTCATACATACACAGGGAATGCCAGCCCATCTGAGATTCCCTAAAATCATACCTTAATCCCTATTCTCAATGAGCCCAGATGGGCAGAAGCACCAAGCACCACCAGGGATGCAAAAGACACATGGTGTCAGCTGCTAAGGAAAATAAACCCCAAAGGTCCATGGGACTGAATTTACCAGCTGCATCCAGCTAGATACCTTATTTCCATAGTATGGACCTTCAGCATTGTTCTTTGCCTGACTTCAGGGTCAAATCTTCAGGATTTTAGATCAACATTGCAGATAACCCTTGGCTGTGTGGAAAGTAACAATGAAGCTTGATTGTAGTTACGTCTCATAGGCTGGAACCCCCAGGAAAACAGAAGGCTGAAAATTGTAGGGGATGGAGATAACTGCACAGTATATATTTATACATCCTGTCACTCTTAATTATTTGCATGTGGATTTTGCACTATCAGTGTTCAATGCCCA
This sequence comes from Lepilemur ruficaudatus, assembly GCA_963574885.1. NCBI lineage: Eukaryota > Metazoa > Chordata > Mammalia > Primates > Lepilemuridae > Lepilemur > Lepilemur ruficaudatus. The sequence goes on from CAUYRT010097910.1 coordinate 8,686, forward strand.
GCCTTGCTTTCCCTAGGCTCCCCTGGCCTGCCATTGGGTTGCGGTCCATTTGGGAAACCTGTAGAAAATCCATTGGTTCTGTTGTCAGGAGACCCAGTCAGTCTGGGCTATGCCTCTTAGTAGTTGAGAGAGTAAGAACATTTGCACTGTAGTTTCACCATCTAAAAATGAGGCTAGTATCACTTGTATGTTAGGTCTATTGGGAAGACCAAATTAAGCAATGCCTGTCAATCTGCTCTGTCAACTATATAGCATTAATGAAAAGTTATTTTTAAAACAGAGAATGTAAATCAACTTTTGAAGAAGCATAGCTCAACTGATTTAGGTAAGTATTTATTTGTGGCAAGGGGCAGGAAAAAGAGGAACATAACAATCTATCATTCTGGATCTCCCAAAGAACTATACTGTTCTACTTCTTTGAAACAGATGGAATTAATTTTTATCTGCAAGGCTGATTTAAAACAGCACCCTGTTGAAAGAAGTCAGGAGGTCTAACAGTTTGAGAAGGTATCTCCTCTTTCCTCCACCATTTCTAACTGTGGCCATCATGCTCCTGAATGAGGCCATCCCAAATCTCATTCCAAGATTTGGCCCAGAAGCCCTCAGGGGTGGGTCACTCAGGGAGCGAGGAGTGCTTCTGACCTGGGTCGCACAGAAACGGAGACGCAGTTCCCTTGGATATTGACCGCAAAGGCCCTGGAACCTCTCAGAACCACATTAGACAGTGTTTTGCCATTATAAGAAAACCAAAGTGAGAACACTCAGCTCTTCAGTACAAATGATCAAGGCCAAAGACCTCTTAAAAACAGGGAACACTGTTCCTTAAGTGCTACTTGGCCCCGGTCACGTTGCTGGACCGTAGGAGATACTGATCCACACTTCCTTTTCGTCGGCTCACAGTCCGCCTCTCCTTGTCGAACATGCGCTGCAACTGCAGAGCCAGCCGTCGGTCCTCTTTCTCTTGCTGCAGCTTCTGCTCCATCTCTCGCAACACTGGGTCTGCTGGGGCCAGACCCACGTCACCACTGGTTGGTCGCAGTTTCTTAAGGGAGCCATTTTGTTCCAAGTGCTTGGTCTTACAGTGTCTTTTCCGGCCCCGACGCAAGGAAGGAAGTGGCTCCTCACTTAGGCTGTCCACTAGAACACCATTAGCCAGATCAAAATGATTTAATGTCTTTAATTGTTTCTTTGTTTTGAGGACTCCACCCAAAACGCTGTTTTTGGGTAGCACTGAATTGACTGCTGAGATTTTCACGGCTCTGCTTACACAGGTTTTGTCTAACTTGGCCTCTGGGGTTGACCCTGACCCTTCGAATGGTTCCCTCTCCAAAGAAGTCCCACTAGCTCCCCCTTTGAGTTCTGAGGAACAGCAGGTTTCCAGTGGGATCTCAGTGTTCCTTTTACTATCACTGTCCTGTTCTGCTCCTGTTTGGCTAATAGAGGGGAAATAATCCAGGTCAGTAGAAGTGGGTCCAGTACACTCAGAGAGTACTTGCCCACTGGACAATCTTGTATTTAAAGCCAGAAGTGGCTTCTCTTTGCTAGAATGGATAACTTCAGAGCCTAGTAAGTCTTCCCCGGTTTCAGGAGCCAAGGACGTAAGAGTGGCTTTTGAAAGAGTCTTTTTGATCTGCCGCTCCTGAAAGATCTGTTCCCACTTTTTGAGGATCCGTGGACTGGCCTCATAAGAAGTCTGCTTCTGCAGGCTTCTGTTTAGGTTGCGGGGTGTTGATTTGATGATGAGGGGACTTAGCACACGGCCATCGGGGAGTCTCTTGGGAGGAGTACATGGCGAGCAGACAATGGGCTTGAAATGGTTTAGTTCTTCAGAGATGCTGTCGTTGCTCTCAGGGCTGACAGAACGCTCTGGTTTATGCAGGGAAGCCAAGGATGAGAGGGAGCTAAAGGGTAGACGCTTTTCGATGGTTAAGTCAGGGGCCGAGAGGCAGCGGTTGTTTTGAGTGGAGAAGAGGACACCAATGATGGGGTTGGAGGCTGGAGTCATAGCTGTCACCTAAAAGAGATTAAAAAGATTATACATACATACATATTTTCCTTCACAATTCCTTTTATGATGCTGCAGGGACAGGAAAGAGAAGGACAAGAAATGGGATGAAGGGTAATGTGAGCCTGAGAAATGGGGAAAATCTCTAACCTAGAAAGCATACTATTTAGCAGAAACTCCTACACACTTGAAACCATAAAACTGAAAATCTGTAGGAAAAAAACCCTTATCTAGAGCTTTTAAAACAGTTTCTCTAATGGCCCTAATTCTACCCATCTGGCTTCTAATTCAAACCCTCTTCCTTCACATCTGTTTCTAGAATTCTCCAACATAACTAACATGCCTGGGCTCACTCTGCTTCTTCTCATCTGGACTGGACTAGTTTCTTTCCTGACCATATGCAGAGGCGGCCATGGGGCAGGACTAGGGGGCCCTGGCAGCCCGGGGCGCAGGTGTACCTTGGCTTTGTTGGCTGGAGCTGCTCTGAGTCTGGTCTTCACTCTTTCCTGAGCTGCATCACTACAGCTCTGACTTCTCTCCACCTTGGAGTTTAGCTTCCTAAAAAATAAATAAAAGATAAATAGTCAAAATTAGTCCATATACTAGTTAAGAAAAAAGGATGACAATCTCTTTTGTGTTTCCTAAGCCACTCACCAAGAAAGATAATTCCCTTGGGCAGCTACAATAGAAAATGAGTTAATTTATTAACAAAATACATTCTAAGAACAAACTCTGCCAAAAGAGAGAATGCTCCAAAGAGGATACATGGTTCAAGCTTTTGTTTCCAAACTAGACTCTGCCAAAATGAGGCAAGATGAAGAGCTGTTTTACCCATGCTTAGAGAGAGACAGGGATATTTCCCCTTCCTTAATACAGTAGATACAGTGTTAAATCACCTTTATAAGCAACAATTTGTCCTTTTATCATACCCAAACCTCTCCTCGAACAATCTAAATCAGCCATGAAACTAATGAAGTACTTAGAAAAACGAACAGCAGTGTACTGGATCTTTATGTAGGAAGTTAAAATTAAATGTAGTCCTTCAATCCATTACATTTGAGTTTTTAAAGGCCTAAACCCTGGTGAATTAAGAGAATTCAAGAAGACATGATTTTTGTCTTATGTATTGCATTATGAGTTTATAACCCAAACCAAACTCCACAGTACCTGTATACCAAAGTCCACTACACTATAGCATGGTAAGTGCTATTGGAGAGCAGTTATACAGCTAAACTTCCCAAGTGTTTTCTTCTAAGAGTTTTATAGTTTTGGCTCTTACATTTAGGTCTTTGATCCATTTTGAGTTAAATTTTGTATATGGTATGAGGTTAGGGTCCAACTTCATTCTTTTGCATATGGATATCTAGTTGTCCTAGCATCATATGTGAAACTTACAGTGTTAAAATTATGTACAGATGACTGTCACATACCCCACAGACTATTAGTAGGAATATTTAATTAATTTCTTACCTTTGCTTCCCACTCCCCAACTCTTGCCTAAATATGTCTGTTCACCAAGCATTTATCATATACTTACTATATGCCAGACACTGATGGGCACTATCCAGGCACGGGGAATACAGAGAAGAATGAGACATAGTCTAGGTCTTCAAGGAATCAGAGTCCAGTGGGGCAGACAAATAAATAAATAGAATACAGTGAAAGAGCACAACAAAAAAAGTATGCATACAAGGCAGAAATGGCATAAAAGAGTTATTAATAACTTGGGATAGAGTGAGAATAGAGTTGGAAAAGCCTTCCTGTAGCATGTGCATTTTGAAGGATAAATAAGAATTTGCCACAAGTCAAGGTGACTATGAGGCTATGCAGATGATCACAAACAGAAATTATTTCCTCAGTTGATTCTATTTAGCTTTGGAATGAAATACATCATATCTATTCTTAATGTGGCAAAAGATTTTCTTTTAGGCCGGGCACGGTGGCTCACGCCTGTAATCCTAGCACTCTGGGAGGCTGAGGCAGGAGGATCGCTCAAGGTCAGGAGTTCGAAACCAGCCTGAGCAAGAGCAAGTCCCTATCTCTACTAAAAATAGAAACAAATTAATCGGCCAACTAAAAAAAATAAATAAATAGAAAAAAATTAGCCGGGCACGGGGCGCATGCCTGTAGTCCCAGCTACTCAAGAGGCTGAGGCAGAAGGATCACTTGAGCCCAGGAGTTTGAGGTTGCTGTGAGCTGGGCTGACGCCACAGCACTCTAGCCCGGGCAACAGAGTGAAACTCTGTCTCAAAAAAAAAAAAAAAAAAAAGATTTGCTTTTAAAAAATTTTCACTCTGCCAGAATTAGCTAGGAGAAAGCTTACAAAGGAGGTTAAGGTACATTCCCAGAGTACCTCTCCTTTCCCTACAGCTCTAGTGAAAGCCTGTGCTACCCATCCACAATGGCTTCTACTCCAGAATAGCTGTCTTATTGCTCCCATTCAAAGTCTCATGGCCACATAGTGTTAATAGGAAAAAGTGGTGGCCAACCTGCATCACATGTTTGCACTTTACCAAGAAAGTTCAACACTTAACCCAAATGAATAATGTCAGAGTTGTACACTCTAGTGGGAAATGCATTTTGGAGCAGGTAGTAAATTTCAACGTCAACCTATAAAAGCAGCTGCTTATAAGTCAGCTTGATTGGTATTATACTTAAAAAAAAAAATGAAATTAATTTGCATTCCTAAAAGTCACACAAACTGTCAGTGGTACCAAAGAAGGCATATCAAAAGCCAAGACAAGCCAAAAGCTATGCCTCTTTTGCTAAATAATTAGCCAAGTTGTGAATGCCAAGGAAAAGTTCTTGAAAGAAATTAAAAGTGCTACTCCAGTGAACACATACATGATAAGAAAGTAAAACAGTTTTATTGCCGATACGGAGAAAATTTTAGTGGTCTGGAAAGAAGATTAAACCAGCCACAAAATCCCCTTCAACCAAAGCCTAATCCACAGCAAGGCCCTGACTCTCTTCACTTCTATAAAAGCTGAGAGAGGTAAGGAAGTTGCAGAAGAAAAGCTGGAAGCCAGCAGAGGTTGGTTTATGCGGTTTAAGGGAAGAGGCCATCTCCATAACATAAAAATGCAAGATGAAGCAGCAATGCTGATGGAAAAGCTGCAGCAAGTTATCCAGAAGATTTACATAAGATCATGATGAAGGTGGCCACACTAAACAAAAGATTTTCAATGTAGACAAAACAGCCTTTCAATGGAGGAAGATGCCATCTAGCACTTTCATAGCTACAGAGAAGTCAAAGCTTCAAAGGACAGGATGACTCCATTGTTAGGGGCTAATGCAGCTGGTAACTTTAAGTTGAAGCCAGTGCTTCTGAAAATCTAAGGGTCCTTAAAAATTAGGCTGAATCTATTCTGCCTGTGCTATATAAATGGAACAACAAGGCCTAGGGATGATAGCACATCTGTTTATAGCATGGTTTACTGAATATTTTAATCCCCCTATTGAGATTGACTGCTCAAAGAAAAGATTTCAGAGAAAAGATTCCTTTCAAAATATCATTGCTCATTTACAATGCACCTGGTTACCTAAGAGCTTCGATGGAGATATAAAAGATTAATGTTGCCTTCATGCCTGCTAACACAACATTCATTCTGCAGTCCACAGATCAAGGAGTAATTTAAACTAATTAGTCTTATTACTTCAGAAATACGGCCATAGCTGCCACGGGTAGTGACTTCATAAGACTATAGGTGCCACGGATAGTGATTCCTCTAATGGATCGTGGCAAAGTAAATAAAAAACCTTTTAGAAAAGATTCCATTAAGAATATTCAGGATTCATGGGAGAAGGGCAAAATATCCACATTAACAGGAGTCGGGAAGAAATTGATTCCAACTTTCATGGATGACTTTGAGGAATTTGGGACTTCACTGGAGGAAGGAACTACAGATGTGCTGAAAACAGCAAGGAAACTAGAATGAGCAGTAGAGTGAAGATGTGACTGAATTGCTACAATCTCATGATAAAACTTTCATGAATGAGGAGTTGCTTCTTATAGATGAACAAAGAAAGTGGTTTCTTGACACGGAATCTACTCCTGGTGAAACTGTTGTTAACAGCTGTTGAAATGATCGCAAAGACTTTAGATTATTATTACAGCAATTTAGCCAACAAGCAACAGCAGAGTTTGAGAAGATTGACTCTAATTTTGAAAGAAGTTCCACTGTGGATAAAATGCTACCAAACCGTATCTATGCTACAGAGAAACGTGTCATGAGGGGACGAGTCAATCGATGTGGCAAACTTCATTGCTGTCTCATTTTTAAAAATTGCCACAGCCACCCCAACCTTCAACCGCCACCACCCTCTCAGTCATCCACCATTAACAAGAGGGTAAGACCTCCACCAGTAAACTTTCAACTCACTGAAGGCTCAGATGATCGTTAGCACTTTTTAGCCTAAGGTATTAAGGTACATTGTGTTTTTAGGCACAATGCTACTGCATGCTTAATTGACTATGGTATTGCATAAATGTAACTTTTATATGCACTGTGAAACCAAAAGATTTGTGTACTCGCTTTACTGCAGTATTCACTTCATTGCAATAGTCACTTTATTGCAGTGGTCTGGAGCCAAACCTGCAATATCTCCAAGGCATGCCTGTACTTTTTTTGTTAATCAGCTCCTCCATTAGTGCCTTCTTTTGTCTTAGATATTGCCTAGTAGACCATTTTGATTTTCTTCTTATATCTTTTACTATGTATGTTTTTAATTTTCTTAGAAGTTTTCCTCATAAGTTGCCCTGCTAATAATATCTTAATTTATAACAATCTTTTTCCTATGTAACTGTCCCTCTTTTTATGTTGTTATTGTCACAAATTTTACATTTTTACACATTGTGTGCCCTTCAACACAGATTTGTAATTTTTGTTTTATGTAGCTGTCTTTTAATATTCATAAAAAAGGAGTTACAAATCAATACATTAATACTGACTCTTATATTTACTTATGTAGTTATATTTATTGGTGTCATCTGTGTGTATCTGACGAAAGTGTTCTTTCATTTCAATGAAGAAATTCCCTCAGCATTTCATATAGGCATGTCTACTAGTGACACACTCGGTTTTCATTTATCTGGAAATATTTTAATTTCTCCTTGATTTTGATAATAGTTTTGCTGGATTTAAAATTCTTGGGTGACAGTTGATTTTTTTTTTCTTTCAGCACTTTGAATATGTGATACCAGTCACTGCCTTTTTGCCTCCATAATTTCTGATAAGAAATTAGCTGTTAACCTTATTGAGGGTCATTAGTGGATAATTATTTCACCATCTATTTTCAAGATTCTGTTTGACCTCCAACAGTTTGATTATAATGTGTTTTGGTGTAGATATCTTCATAGATGTCTTTATCCTACTTTGGAGTCATTGAGCTTCTTGCATGTGTAGACTTGTGTCTTTCATCAAATTTGGAGTTCGGCCATTATTTCTTTTTTTTTTTTTTTAACAAGATAAACAATATGCTAGTCCATTTTACTGATTTTAAAGATACTGCAATTTTTATACACTTCAATGATTCTTCAACATTCTGCAGCTGTTTGGCTTTGCAGCACAGCAACCATACACTATCATTATTTCTTTTTTCTTTCTTTTTTTTTTTTTAATTTCAGAATACTGCCAAGGTACAAATGTTTAGGTTACATATTGCCTTTGCCCTGCCCGAGTCAGAGCTACAAGCCTGCCCATCCCCTAGACAGTGTGTACCACACCATTAGGTGTGAATATACCCATCCCCTACTCCCCCCTCCACCTGCTCAAAACCCAATGCATGTTACTACTGCATGTGCACACAGAAGTTGATTAATTAGTACCAATTAGATAGTGAGTACATGTGGTGCTTGTTTTTCCATTCTCGGGATATGTCATTTAGTAGAATGGGCTCCAACTTCATCCAGGATAATACAAGAGGTGCTAGTTCACCATTGTTTATTGTGGCTGAGTAGTACTCCACGGTATACATATACCACATTTTATTAATCCACTCATGTATTGATGGGCACTAGGGTTGTTTCCACATCTTTGCAATTGTGAATTGCGCTGCTATAAACATTCTAGTGTAGATGTCTTCTGTATAGAATGTGTATTTTTTTCCTTTGGGTAGATGCCCAGGACTGGCACTGCTGGATCAAATGGTAGTTCTACTTTTAGCTCTTTGAGGTATGTCCATATTATTTTCCATAGAGATTGTACTAGTTTGCAGTCCCACCAGCAGTGTATGAGTGTTCCTCTCTCTCTACATCCATGCCAACATTTGCTGTTTTGGGACTTTTTGATAAAAGCCATTCTCACTGGAGTTCAGTGATATCTCATTGTGGTTGTGATTTACATTCCCCTGATGATTAGAGATGTTTACCATTTTTTCATGTTTGCTGGCCATTTGTCTTCTTGTGAAAAGTTTTTGTCATTTCTTTTGCCCATGTTTTAATGGGGTTGTTTTTTTCTTGTTGATTTTCCTGAGTTCTATATAGATTCTAGTTATGAGCCCTTTGTCAGACATGTAGCATGAGAATATTTTCTCCCATTCTGTAGGTTGTCTATTTGCTCTCATGATAGTTTCCTTGGCTGTGCAGAAGCTTTTTAATTTGATCAGGTCCCATTTATTTATTTTTCTTATTGCTGTGATTGCCTTTGGGATCTTCATATATTCTTTGCCTAGACCAAAGTCTATAAGAGTTTTCCAACATTTTCTTCTAGAATGCATATAGTTTCACGCCTTAGGTTTCAGTCTATTGTCCATCATGAGTTGATCTGTGTGAGAGGTGAGAGTTGTGGATCCTGTTTCAGTCTTTGACATGTGGCTATCCAGTTTTCCCAGAACCATTTATTAAAAAAGGATTCTTCTCCCCAGTGTAAGTTTTCGCCTGCTTTGTCAAAGGTCAGATTGCTATATGAGGATGGTTTTATATCTGGGTTCTCAGTTCTGTTCCATTGGTCTGTCTCTGTTCTTGTGCCAATACTATGCTGTTTTCGCTACTATAGCCTTGTAGTATAGCTTGAAGCCTGGTAAATTGATGCTTCCCAATTTGTTCTTTTTGCTTAAGGTTGCTTTTGCTATACAGGGTCTTCTCTAGTTCCATACGAAACACAGAATTAGTTTTTCTATATTTATGAAAGATGGTGTTGGTATTTTAATAGAGATTGCATTGAATCTGTAGATCACTTTGGGAATTAGAGAATTTTAACAATGTTGACTCTGCTGATCCATGAGCATGGTATGGTTTTCCATCTGTTTATATCCTCTGCTGTTTCCTTCCTTAGTGCTTTGTAGTTCTTCCCATAGAGGTCTTTCACCTCCTCAGTTAAATATATTCCTAGATATTTTACTTTCTTTGTTGCTATTATGAAGGGTATTGAGTCTTTGATTTGGTTCTCGGTTTGACTGTTGTTGGCATATATCAATGCCACTGATTTGTGTACATTGATTTTGTAACCTGAGATTTTGCTGGATTTTTTTATACACTCCAGTTGTCTCATGGCAGAGTCTTTGGGTTTTTCTAGATATAAGACCATATCACCAGCAAAGAGCAATAGTTTGACCTCTTCTGCCCCCATTTGGATGTCCTTAATTTCCTTCTTGTCTGATTGCTCTGGCTAGGACTTACAGCACTATGTTGAATGAAGGGCAAACTTGTCTAGTTCCAGTTCTAAGCAGGAATGCTTTCAATTTTTCCCCATTCAGTGTGTTTGCTGTGGCTTTTATCATTTTGAGGTAAGCCTATGCCTATTTTGTTAAGCATTCTTATCATAAAAGGGTGCCAAATTTTGTTGAATGCTTTTTCTGTATCTATTGAGAGGATCATTCAGTCTTTGTTTTTACTTCTGTTTATGTGGTGAATTACATTTATAGATTTGCATATGTTGAAATATCCCTGATTCTCTGGGATGACACCCCTTTGGTTGTGATGGATTACTTTTTTGATAAGCACCTGAATTTGGTTTGATACGATTTTATCGAGAATTTTTGCATCTATAGTCATAAGGGATATTGGTCTATAGTTTTCTTTTTTTGTTTAGTCCTTTCCTGGTTTTGGTATCAGGGTGCTTTTGGCTTTGTAAAACGTGTTGGGAAGATTCCTTTCTTCTCAATGCTGTGGAATAATTTCTGGAGGATAGGCACCAGTTCTTCTTTGTAGGTCTGGTAAAATTCGGGTATGAATCATCTGGTCCAAAACTTTTTTTTAGGAAGGTTTTTTTTTTTTTTCTGCTTCAATTTTGGTACTTGATATTGGTCTGTCCAGGGATTCTATTTCTTCCTGATGGAGCCTTCCTGTGTGTTTCTAAGAATTTGTCCATTTCCTCCGTGTTTTGAAATTTATGTGCATAAAGATTTTTATAGTATTCATAGATGATATTTTGTATTTCCGTGGTATCAGTTGTAATTTCTCCTTTTTCAGTCCTAATTGGGCTTACTGGAGTCCTTTCTTTTCTGCTTGTGGTTAATCTGGTGAGAGGCGTGTCAATTTTATTTTTTCAAAGAACCAACTTTTTATTTTATTAATCTTCCATATAGTTTTTTTGTTATCGATTTCATTTAGTTCTGCTCTGATCTTGGTTATTTCTTTTCTTCTGCTGGGTTTGTGATAGGTTTGCTCAACCTTTTCCAGTTCTTTAAGATGATTCATTAGATTGTTTATTTGTGATCTGTCTTCTGGATGTAGGCATTTACGGCTATAAATTTTCCTCTTAAGACTGCTTTGGCTCTGTCCCACAGATTTTGATAACTTGTGTCCCTTTATCATTTAATTCAAAGAATCTTTTGATTTCCATCTTCATTTCCTCCTCGACCCAGTAATCATGTAGCAGAAGGTTGTTTAGTTTCCACGATTTTATGTAGAGATGAGTGTTTCTGTTGAAGTTGATTTCTAATTTTATTCCACTGTGGTCTAAGAAGATGCATGGTATAATTTCTATTTTTTAAAAATTTGTTGAGACATGTTTTGTGGCCTAGAATATGGTCAGTCTTAGAGAATGTCCCATGAGCTGATGAGAAAAACATATATTCGGTGGTTTTTAGGTAGAATGTTCTGTAAATGTCAGGCCCATTTATTTTAGAGTTCTGTTTAAGTCCATTGTTTATTTTCTGTTTGGAGGATCTGTCCTGTTCTGTCAGATGGGTGTTGAAGTCCCCAACTATTACGGTGCTGCTGTTTGTCATTTTGTTTAGATCGAGTAGGATTTCCTATATGAGTTTGGGTGCACCTGAATTAGGTGCATAAATATTTAGAATTGTTATGTCTTCTTGTTGAATAGTAGCCTTCACCATTATATAATGACCATCTTTGCCTTTCATTATTTTTGCTGATTTGAAGAAGACTAAGTTATCTGAAATTACAACTGCTACATCAGCTTTCTTTTGGTTTCCATTTACATGGAATACTGTTTTCCATCCCTTCACCTTGAGTCTGAATGAATCCTTACGGGTTAGATATGTTTCCTGAAGACAGCAAATATTTGGCTTGTGTATATTATCCATTTGGCCAGCCTGTGTCTCCAGTAGGCAGTTCAAGCCATTCACATTTATTGAAAGAATTGATAAGTTGGGGCAGATTTCTTCTGTTCATCCTGTTGAGTTAAATTTTGTTGCTTTATTTTCTCTCTTGAGCCACTGTGCTATTTGGCCTTTGACCTTTAGCTTTTGGATGATTTTACACTGGTGAGTGTCTATTGTGCTAACCTGTGTGTACGCATTCTGAGTACTTCCTGAAGGGCAGGTCTTGTCTTGATGAATTCCCTCAGTGTTTGCTTGTCTGAGAAGGTCTTTATTTCCCTTTCATGTAAGAAACTTAGTTTTGCAGGATACAAAATTCTATGCTGGGCATGTTTCTGTTTGAGAAAGCTGAGAATGAGGCCCCAGTCCCTTCTGGCTTGTAAGGTCTCAGTTGAGAAGTCTATAGTTAGTCTGATGGGTTTTCCTTTGTAGGTTACCTGCTGCTTTCACCTTACATCTCATAGGAGGGCCTCTTTTGTGTTTGTTTTCGCTAGTCTGATGACTATGTGTTGTGATGTCTTCCTGTTTGCAATCAATCTCCCAGGACTCCTTTGAGCTTCTTGTACCTGGGTATCTAGATTTTTAGCAAGGCCAGGGAAATTTTCCTCCATTACTCCTTCAAATAGATTATCCATCCCTTGTGTATTTTCTTCTTTGCCCTCAGGGATGCTTATGTTGGGCCTTGTCACATAATCCCACATTTCTTGTAGGCTTTGCTCTTTTCTCTTATTTCTCTGCTCTATCTCTGTGACTGACTTGTTTAATTGAAGGGTTTTAGCTTCAATCCCTGAGACTCTTTCTTCTGCTCAATCTAGCCTATTCTTGAGGCTTTCCACTGTTGTGTAATGCCTTGAATAAATTTTTCATTTCCAGAAGTTCTGTTTGATTTTTCTTTAATATTTCAATTTCTTTAGTGAATGAGAGTTGGTGTTCCCTTTTGGGGTGTCCTTTCAGTTTGACTCTTCATATTTCTGGAGTTCTTTCACTGATTCCTTCCCATCTGGAGTAGCCGTTGCTTCTTAACTTTGGATTTTTGGTTACATGGCCATTATTTCTTCAAATGTTCTTTCTTCATCTTTCTCTCCCTCTCCTCTCCTTCTGGGACTTTTACTTTGTGAATACTGGTATACTTTATGGTGTTCCACAAATTTCTTGGGCTCTGTTCATTTTTATTCTTTCTTTTTTCTTTTTGTTCCTCAACTAACCCATCTTCAAACTTGTTGATTCTTCTGCCTGCTCAATTCTGCTCATTCAGTCACTGTGTGTTTTGGCTCTGGAATTTCTATTTGGTTCCTTTTTATAATTTCTGTCTCTTTACTGATATTGTCTACGTGTTGAGACAATGTTCTCATGATTACCTTTAGTTCTTTGTCCATGGTTTCCTTTAGCTATTGCACATATGATTTAAAGTCTATGTCAAGAATATGAAATTTTTTCTAGTGTGTAGGTCAGTTTTTTATCACACCTTGTTTTTTGGGGTTTTTTTTTTTTTTTGCTGAAAACTGAACATTTTGAATATTATAATGTGACAACTATGACAATCAGATTCTCTGCCCTCCCAAGTTTGTTGCTGCTGTGTGTTGTACTCATTGTTTGTTCAATGACTTTTCTGAACTGATTTTGTAAAAACTATTTGTCAAATGTGGCCAATGAAGTCTCCGTTCTGTTAGCCTAACAGGCAGTCAGTGATTCAACAGAGAGTTCTTTAAATGCCAAGATTCAGATGTTTTTTCCTCAATTTAAGCACTTATTTGCTGTAAACTTTTAGTTTCCAGAGTTCCAATAAAGTTGATTTTGACTGTTTTTGCCATTTTATTCACTGCTTTTGTGGAGAGATGGGCTTTTGGATTTCCCTGCTCTACCATTTTTGCTGACATCACCAGGCAAAGTACCTTTTAAGATACAGATGATACATTTGAATTATAGCGCAAGAAAGGTGTTTTATTACCATGGCACTGCTCTGAAGCCCAATCAGTCCTTTTAGCAATATGAGGTATAAATTCTAACATTAAACTGCTAAAATCAGGAATGTAAACATATTTTATAAAATGTAAAGATAATATACAGAAAATGTTAGTATTGTTATTTTAGCATTTGGTCAGGGAAAGAGTCTTGAAAATGCTGAGAATAGTCAAGAGTAGTAAATGTGATAATGTTCTTAGGATTGAAAGTATTCAAACAATACCTTCACTAAAGTATGAGGGAAGTAACTATTCCTCCCTCTTTTGTACACATTCATTTCTGTATGCCCAAACCCTAACACAGTGACTAAACTCTATGATATAAGTATCATCATCCCAAATTTATAGAGAAACAAGAGAAGTGCTCTTTCCATAGTCACATAGCTAAAGTGAATATTTAAACCTATAGTATGTCTATGATTTTAAGGTCTGTGCTCTTCCTACCATAGCATACTGATCTAACATTCTATTCTACTCTGCCACAGAACAGACCCAACACACGTAGGGAAGCTCTCTATCCAACCACATAATGAAGCCATAATCAAGAGATAGCAGCATTGTCGGAAAGGCAACTGGCTTAAAATTTCCACTGCCAAGAGACCAGATGGTTTCTGAGATGTCTAGTTAGGCTAAAAATACCCACACCCACTATGAGTCTTACTAAACAAACAAAGAAAAGCAGAGGTAGCCAGCAGAAACACAGAGCTGGAAAGCTGGAAGATTTAATGCTTATAATTGCTTGTAAAACATGGTTTCAAATGATAATGCTATAAACATGATATAAAACATTAGATCATCATGCTCTCAATTGCTTGGTCATTACTCTGTCTCTCACATACTTACACCACACTGGTTTCTTAATCATAAACTCAGGTCTGGCAGAGCTGGGTCTCATCAAGAGGCTAAAGGCTGGAGAGGACCCTCTCTCCAGTCTCTGAAAGACTTTCCCCAACCTGTCTGTCTGTGTCTCTTTTATTTCAATAGATTTGTGGGGTACAAGTGGTTTTTTGTTACATGGATGTATTTATTATACAGTGGTGAAGTTTAGGCTTTTAGTGTACCCATCGCCTGAACAGTGTACATCATACCCAACAGATAATTTTTCATCCCATCCCCCAACTCTTCCCCCTTCTGAGGCTCCAATGTCCTTTACACTACTCTGTATGACCATGTGTACTCCTAGCTTAGCTCACACTTATAAATGAAAACATGTGGTACTTGGTTTTCCATTTCTGAGTTACTTAGGATAATGGTCTCCAGTTCCATCCAAGTTGCTGCAAAAGACATTATTTTATTCTTTTAAATGGCTGAGTAGTATTCCATAATATATATTTATACCACATTGGATTCCATACCTTTGCAATTGTGAATTGTGCTGGCATAAACATATAAGTCCAGGTGTCTTTTTGATATAATGACTTTTTTCCCTTTGGGTAGAGACCCAGTAGTGAGACTGCTGGATTAAATGGTATATCTACTTTTAGTTCTTTGAGAAGTCCCTATATTGTTTTCCATAGAGGTTGTACTAATTCACATTCCCACCAACAATGATATGTGCTCCCTTTTCACCACATCCACGCCAACATCTATTGTTTGGCGGAGATATTACTGACCCCTCTAAAATCTGCCACCCTCTTTCAGCTCCACATCACTTCTCCTTAAACTATCTTCCTTTTCCAACCATATTTTATTAATAGTTATTAAGATCTGTCCTCTAATAACCAGGCTTTCATAACCACTTGATTTGTTCCAATTCCTTCGTCCCTCTCCCAACATACACACACTCACTCACACACACACACACACACACACACACTCTTGTATCTTGCCCCAGGCCATTATTAAGTCTTGACATTTCTTTTAACTCACTGCTCTCACTGCTGCATCTTTTTCTCATAATCTCCCAGGTCATTGTTTGACTATTCCCCACACACAATTTGCTAAGTCTAATCTTTAGCTTTTCATGGAACTTCCTAACTACCCCCATCCTTTTCTTTTCATTCCCTGGTCTCAATTCCTCCACACTTCAAAAGTCTAGATATTTCAGTTTTAGAGGTGGGAAGAATGTCAAAAACCACTGAGTAAGCCCCTCTGGCTAGCTAGCAGGTAGGGCATAACAACCTGCATTTTACACAGACAAAACAGAAGGCCAACTGTCTACTCAAGGTCACACTGCTACTTCTTCCCTAAAACACCACACCTTACCTCTCTGGATTTGCTTCCTTTCAACAATCCTGTAGTTAGTCCTCCAATATCAAATCACTTATGTATCCCCTTAGTTTCTGTTACCTGAAAGCTTCTGTATTTAATTTGTGCATTTTAAGCCAGAGGAACAAATTTCCCAGAGGGTCTGCATATTTTCATTCACTCCAACACTCACTGAGCATGTATTTAACATCACTGAGTCTAACACTAAGTCTCTGTCTGTATCTCTCCTTATACATACACCTTATAGAAAGCACAGCCACGTCAGGTCTCTTGATGTGCCACACTCTGAACCACCACAGACTCAGGCTTAAAAGTATCTGGATATTAGAAAACAAAATGATGTAGCTATGGCTAATTTCTACTCAGGAGGACACAAATCTTTCTTTTACAAAATCTATGAAAAGTATCATCATAAGCTATTGCTAAATATATTAGAAGGCTAAATGCAAATTCATAGTATAAAAGTTTATCAATGTGGTTGCTAGACCTCCCCCTAAGTCCCCTATTCATCCTATGAAATCTAACCTAAAAAATGGCCGTCCATCTGTCCCTCCAAAACTCCAGGAGCCCTCCCTCCTAGAGGCCTTAAGCTGTACGTTTGACTATCAATTCTGACAAAGCCCCTGTTTATCCTACCCAAGGCCTATCTTATTCAAACATTTCACAAATATTTACTGAGCCCCTACTATGTGCCAGGCACTGTACTAAGTATTCCAACTAAAATAGTGAACAAGATGCTATCCCTGCTTTCAAGGAGTTTAAAGTCTAGTGGGGAAGATGAGCGGGGGCAGCACAAGGATCTATAAGAAGGTATGGAGTATAGTGTAAAGAGCAATAAACTAAACTGAGAGCCAACAAGCCTCAGCTCTAACTCAGTTTCCTACTATTCTAGCAGTATAAAATTTGGCAAGCCATGCTCTCTCTCTGGGCTTTAGTCTTCCCATCCATAAAACAAAAGGGTTGAATAAGATGATATCTAATGTTCCTTTCAGCTCTAAGAGTCCATGTTCCACAAGAAGATAATAAAATAGCAGCAGCAGCAGCAACAATAGTCACTAACGGCTTATCATGTTGCAGAAATCGTGCCAGGCACCATTTACTTAAGATACAATTTCTGTATAGAATGGCATTACTGACTGCATCCCTTTCTTTTTTTAAACTGGAAAGAGGATCATTGGTTTGATTATATTTCTTTGTACAGTTATACTCTATTTCAAAGAAGAATTTGAAGTGATTTACAGTCAAAATACATAAAGATTAATTAAGCCTTAATGGAGAAAAAAGCCTATATTAAGTAATAAATGCAAGAAGAGCATAGCAAAAATTATTTTTAAAAAACTTTAGGCCATGTTGGAAAGCCCTGGTGACTGAAGTGAAAACTTTGTCCTGATCCTAAACTTCCTGATAGCCGAAGCAAAAAGGAAAATGCAACTGGTTATGGAGCTCTTAGGAAAAATAAAAGGCACTACTAGTTCAATAAGAGAAAGTTTTTCCAGGCTGAAATATAAGAAGAATTTGTAACCATGTTTTTAGTTTGATTCTGGTGGAGAAGAGGGAAATGTGAGATGAAGGGTAATACATTTTTTAAAATAATTAATTAGTTGATTAATTAAACTGGTTTCCAGATATTTAAAATAAAAGTTTAACTTTACAATTATATATCCTACTTATGGTTCAAATGGTTATTTTCAATTAACATATTTTGTCATTTACTTCAAAAGGATCTTGGGTTAACTATTACTCTATTTAGAAATTTCATTTTCAAAGGGTTGTAGAACTTCATTAATACGGCTGCAAAGCCCTCTTTACTGTGAATTTTTCAAATGAAAATAGGCTGACTTACTGGCAAGACACATAGCCAAAATCTACTGATGCATTCCTTCCAAAATAATCATCCCGTCAGTCATGCCTGTTTACCCTTAACCTCCATGCTTTTGTGCTTAAGAAAGAAAAGTGTATAAAGTAGATAAGAAAAACAAATGGCAGATTCATTTGATTCAAATACAGTTGTAACACCTTTAAAAGTTTTTACATATGTACTCTCTTCAGGAAAAGACTTGCAGAGAAAATCTATTCTTTTGTTGTTGCTTAATAGATAGAAAAAATACATCAAAAATATCCAAAAATTATAAGCAATGCTAAATTTTTTATTACGGTAAAATATACATAAAATTTATCATTTTAACCATTTTTAAGTGAACAGTTACACTGTTGTGCAACCATCACTATGTTACTTCTTTTTTTAATATATCCATATGCTACATCTCATTATCAGCACTAACAATTCTATATTATTTTCCTAAATATAATTTGGAACTGAAGCTTAATAACTCTTATCTAAGGAAAGGTATGTTCTAAAAGATGCAATTCGTTATATTACCATAATTGATTTTCCAACCTAAGGTTTCCACAACATCAGCAAACTATTTCCTAAAAAGATAACCCTACCAATTAAATCCAATTAATTGTTTTAATAACTATTCCAATAACTGAACTCAGCAAACAACCTTGGATGTCTGGAAGAAAATGAGCCCTGAAATCTAGAAACATATAACGTTGATTGCAAGTGTTTCGTAATAGTAAAATCTTAAGTGAAATTTCTCCTATTAATTAGTCCCAATGTGGCTCACTGATAGAGGGTAAGATATACATATGGACCAGGAGCAGGGAAAGAAGATATGTAACAGATGTAGAAAAGCCATTTATAATCAAAAGCATACTCCTGTATACGCTTTATAATTTTGCCTACCAGAAAAGAATTTTCTGTATTTCCTTGCCAGGCATTTCTAACTGATGGCATATTAACCTACTACCTCCCCTTTAAAAGAATGCATTACAAGGGATTAAGGGTAAAGACTAGAATTTGTAATAAGTAATTCACCTGTTCAATAACTACTCTAATTAATTGGAACAATTTTCCCTTGGTACCATATTTGGATTTTAATATAAATTTCTTTTTTTCTAAGTTATTGTAAATTATGAAATACTAATTAATCACAGAATTAATTCATAAAGCAACATATTAGCTTCAGGGAGTATTTACTGTGGCTTCACTGGAATGAATAATTCCATCTTTTTCTCTTTTCAGTAGAGTCCTCTTATAATCATTAAGATATGTCTGCTATAAATGCAGGGAAATCCATACACAAAATCTGGAGCCAAAAATTCTTAGTCAAGCAATCTTGATTTTTTTTTTTTTAGAGATGGGATCTTGCTACATTGTCCAGGCTGGCCTTGAACTCCTGGGCTCAAGCAATTCTCCTGCCTCAGCCTCCCAAGGGGCTGGGACTACAGGCATGCACCACCAGCAGCAATCTTTAATATTTTAACTTTAAAAGAACCTATAGTTCAAGTTCATACATACAACTCAAGAGTCCCATCTTCATCATAAATGGAAAGGATACTGGCTTACTTACTGGGTCCTGATTACATCAATCAAGCCTAAGTGGCTATGATACAGTGGCCATTCAACAAATATCAAATGAGTGAATAAATATTCTGGGAGGGGCCTTCTTGGAGAAAGAGCGGCCATTACCTATAGAAGGGAGGGCATTCAAAGGAATGGGAGATTTAGTGAATTTTACTCTCAGAAATAACACAGGAAGATCAGACCACTCCAAAAGAACACATACAAAAAGGATTCCAAAGTAGAAACTGTATCAGGGGGTCACAATAGTAAGCATTTTATAAAATTCTTAAACTTTAGTGGCTTCTTTTTGTCATATTTATGAGTGAATAGCAATAAAAGCCTTAAGATAGTAAGGGTCCAAGTGTGTTTTCATACAAGCAGCAAAAAAGAGAAATCTACTACATAGGGCTGGTGGGAAGAAAAAGCTGAATCCCAGGGATAAGGGTGAGGAATGCCACCTTTAAACAAAAAGACAATAAACTGGGATAAAGATGCTGTCTTTGCATCTCTATACTAAAACAGAACGTGGCAATAGCAGCTGTTCACAAAATATCTGTTGACTAATCTCTTCCTTCTTTACTCCTATCTATTCATCCTTCCTTCCTCCCATCTAGCCCTTCATTTTCCCTCAAGCAGCGAGCATCCATCCAGTTTCTCCCTCCTTTCCTCTCCAGGGGCCTGTAAAGTCAAGGGATTTCTTGTCAAGGGTCTCCCAGACTTTTCAGTTTGCCCTTCTGAAACCTATGAAGATATATTTTGGTCTAGGGCTAGGCACTGAAAAGACAATCAACTCTGACCTTATTTCCTAGTTTTAAAGTCCAAAGGGAGAATCCATGGATATTGTTGGACTGAAGACTTTTTTATTTCCTCCCCCAGGATAAAAGGTTCACACTTTGCAGCAGAGCAATTAGCACAATCCTCCCCTGAGAATGGGTAAATGTTACTTTTCTTTAAAAAGTTAGATCAGCCCTTCCTCCCTAATTCGTATTTGAAAACCAGTTCCTACTTTCTTTTCTCCCCTTCCACCTCCCCCAAAGTAGCTACAACAAATACCTTTGCTCCCCAGTCCCTTTTGCTCATACCCCGAAATCAAAGAACCCTGACTGAATTCAGTATCAGTCTCTTACCCTGCCAGGAAAGCTAAGGAGTAGGAGCTGTTCTTGGAAACAAATGCCGAGCGATGTGTCTGTGTCATCTGGCCTCGAGAAGGTTCTTCGTTCTCTGAGTCTGAGAGACGTGCAGGACACTGGCAGGGAGACAAGGGAGACAAGACTGTCCATTTGGGGTTCCCATAGAATCTACTCAAGCTATAGTTTCAAATCTCTCTCTCTTAGGTCACTTCTCTGAATTCCAATCTGTTTCCAACCGCCTCCTGGAGATCCCAATCTCAAATGCGGCTCAAACTCAATATATCCAAAACCAGACTCCCTATTTCTCTTCTCTAAGCCCCACCACCAACCCATCTAGAAACCTCAATGCCATCTATGACTCTTTTCTTTCCCTTATTTCTAATTCATAACAACACTGTATAGAGAGAGGTTTGGGGTTCCTCAACATTTCTAAATATTTTATTTCATTTACTGTTTATATCAGTCCCATTAAAAGCAGGGATTATTATCTGTCTTTTACAGATGGCAAACTGAGGTGCAGAGTAGTTACTTTGCCTAGGATTACAAAGTTAATAAATGGCTAAAGCTGGTTCTTAAGAGCATTAGTCTCCATGCTATTTCCACTCTGTTCCACTCGACTCCTAAAATGTCTCTCCGATCTCACTCTTCCCATTTATATCATTGTCATTACCTTACCTTAGATTCTCATCATCTTCTGCCTGGACCATTACAATATTCTGGTTATAGGTCTTGCTCTCTCTAAGATTTCTTCTAATACCCTCCATGCTACCAAGAATTACCTTCCCAGAACACAGATAGAATCCTACCATTCCCTTGCTTAACTACTGGTGACTTCAGTATAAAGTCTAAACACCTCGGTCTGATACAATGACCTCCATGAACTAGACCCAACCTTCCTTCCTAGCTTTTCTCCCACACTTCCCACACACGGAACTCACTGAGCTCTAGTACAACCAGACTACTTTCTACTTTGCACGTGTACCATAGTTTTTCAAAACTTCCATTCTTTTAAACATGCCTAAAATTCCCTATCCGCATTCTCTGCCTATAAAAAAAATACTTATTGGCCTGTCAGAGTCATTTAAAAATGTCACTCTCTCTGAAAAGGCTTCCAAATTACCCTAGAGTTAGTTTTTTCCTTCTTGTTTATACCCATTCATGTATCTTCATTTTACTTTCGAGTTCCTTTTTAGAGTCTTTCAGTCTAAATTTGAAGTGTCTTTTAGATATGCCTTTTACATACAATACAGTAAGTGAATACACTCATTATTCAATATGAGTCTTTTCTTTTAATGGATAGCAACAAATCACACTGAACTATAGCTTCTTTGTCTTCTGCTTCATACAATAAGCTCTGTAAGAGTTAAGTGACCATCTTTTTAAAAAATTCCCAATACCATGATAAAGCAGGTAAAGAAAAAATGGCTAATCATCTAATAATTAAATGAGTAACAAAGTGAGAGTAGTATATGTAGGCATGTAAGTACTGTATGGCTCAGAGCACCCTGCATTCCTTAAATGCTTTGTTGTTCTCACACAATAGGCTATACTTCTTTTTTATTTTTTTTTTTTTTGCTTTTTGAGACACTCACTCTGTTGCCCAGCCTAGAGTGCAGTGGTGTCATCAGAGCTCGCTGCAACCTCAAACTCCTGGGTTCAAATGATCCTCTTGCCTCAGCCTCTCCAGTCACTGGGACTACAAGGCACGCACCACCATGCCCAGCTAATTTGTTCTAGTTTTAGTAGAGACAGGGTCTCGCTCTTGCTCAGACTAGTCTCAAACTCCTGACCTAAAGTGATCCTCCCACCTTGGCCTCCCAAAGTGCTCGGATTACATGCATGAGCCACCGCACCCAGTCTAGGCTATACTTCCCAACAGTTGGCTTTTGAGAGAGAACTGAAGAACTATAATTTATAGAGAGGCATTCTAATTTCATAGGTTATCATTCTTTAGAGAACCCTGCTGTACAAAATATTCAGTGGAGAATCTTTAACAGCACTAACCCATTATCAAATTTTATATAATGTTCTCTTCTCAACTCTAAGAAAAAAGAAAAAGCTTGATACCAATAGATTCAATAGGAGGTAAATAATTGCAATTTATATTTAAGCCTCTCTTCATAATCAATTCAGTACCGAGTAAAATTCCAGCTCTATTACTTAGCTGTCATTGTCACCGTAGGTTAGTTGCTTCATTTTTCTGAGCCTTGGTTTCCTCATCTATAAAATAAACATTGCTCTGTCTACTGTATAGTTTGTGATAAGCCATTAAAAGCACCTAGTACATTAGAGCTAACAAGTAGTAAGTGTTCAACAAGATAGATTTGTATTAATTTAAATACTATTAATCTTTTAAGAAAAAACTTTAGTTTTATAATAGATATATGCCAATTTATTAAAAAACATTATGTTATTACAAATAAATAGTTAATTATTTAGACAAAAGCCATCCGACACCTACATTTCTACTCCCACAGAACCTAGAGCCACAGGGTAGGAAAATATTTACCTCTCATTTTTTACCTTTGATAGAAACAAGCCTACAGCACTATGGATTCCTAAAATGGTACAAAGCATGCATAAATGAAATCCCTGAAGTGACATCTTAAAAAATGTACCTAAAAAAATTAAAAGAATGATAATACCCAGAGTTGGCAGGGTGTGAGAAAATTAGTGTAGTATTCTCGTGTAGGAGTATAATTACATACAAACTTTCTGGAGGGCACCTGAGTAATAAATACAAAAATGTTTAAGAGGACACACTCCCTTTGACCCAGTCATTCCACTTCTAGTAATTTATTCTAAGGAATTAATGAGACAGGTAGATTTCATCACAATGGTGTTTAAGATAGCAAAATATCAACAGGAGATTTATTAAATAAATTTGTTAAATAATTCTAAATCAAGAATACTAGGAGACCACTAAATAATGATATGAATTCTTTATTTACATGGAAAGACATCCATGACTTACAGTTAACTAAAAACAGGCTACAAAACACTATGGACAATAGCCTGCATTTTCTGAAAAGAGAAACAATATATAGTGTATATTTATATGTGCTTAGATAAGAAGTCTTGAAGGATATTTACCAAAATGTTTATAGGAGTTATTTCTAAGTTATGGGATAACAAGTAATTTCTCACATTTTGTTTTATAATCTTTAGTGTAACTGCTATATCAAATTATTTTCCAACAATTTGCATTATTGGATTAAATGT
Source organism: Lepilemur ruficaudatus (assembly GCA_963574885.1). Classification (NCBI taxonomy): domain Eukaryota; kingdom Metazoa; phylum Chordata; class Mammalia; order Primates; family Lepilemuridae; genus Lepilemur; species Lepilemur ruficaudatus. Next base: position 32,125 of record CAUYRT010097910.1, read on the forward strand.
ACCATAACAAATTGTAGTAAATTAAACATTGTACCCATTTTATTCCCATTCTGAAAAAATAATAACGGATGATAACATCTGCTTCTAGAGTCAGCTCTTTCTTCCTCCATTCAAATTCAATTTCACAAATATGTATCAAACACTTGGGATGTCCAAAGTACTATAGGAGATTTTAAAATGAGTAAGACACATTTCCTATACTCAACAAACTTACAACCTGTTAGAAAAACACAAACACAAAAAAAGACATAACGTAAGAGAGAATGAAATAAGTCCTGTAAAAGTTACAAAGTGGGGAAGCAGAGTGGATGATGGGAGTGGAGTAATCAGTGAATCCTTAAAAGTTCCATGAATGCGACAGCTTTTGAACTGGACATAGAGAGATGAATAGCCTTTCGACAGATAAGCTGGGTGGCATTTCAATGAAATGAAAATGCAAGAGAAAAGATCCAGAGGAGAGAAAACAGAGTATGTATCTGGGGGAAACCAAATATATACTCTCCAGAGTTTTGGTATATAAGCAAAGATGAAAAAATAAGCTAGAATCATATGAAGGAAGACCTGAATGTCGGGGTGAAGAGTCCTCATTTAATTTCACAGGAAAATGGAAATCACTGAAGTTTTTGGGTAGGACAGTGAAATGATCAGTCTAGCTCTAATCATAATATTCCCTATATAAAAAATAATCCTTCAGCTAGCTTCCCACTGAGACCACTTAAGATTCTCTTGGGTCTCCACTGAACATAGTCTTGGCTAAACTAAATGGAATTATTTGCTCAATACCAAAAACTCTTCTATTTAAAGCAAACTGGAGCCATTTAAAATCCTCAAAAATAGGGCTGGGCCCAGTGGCTCAAGCCTGTAACCCTAGCATTTTGGGAGGCTGCGGTGGGAGGACCCCTTGAGGCCAGGAGTTCGAGACCAGTGTGGGCAACATAGTGAGACCCTGTCTCTAAAAAAATTTAAAAATTAGCTGGGTGTGGTAGGGGTATGCATGTAGTCCCACCTACTCAGGAGGCTGAGGCAATAGGATCCCTTAAGCCCAGGAGTTCAAGGTTGCAGCGAGCTATGACCATGCCACTGCACTCCAGTCTGGGTGACAGAGCAAGACCCTGTCTCAAAAAAATGAAATAAATAAATAAAAATAAAAGTCCTCGGCCAGGCACGGTGGCTCATGCCTATAATCCTAACACTCTGGGAGGCCAAGGCAAGAGGATCCTTTGAGCTCAGGAGTTCGAGACCAGCCTGAGCAAGAGTGAGACCCCCGTCTCTACTAAAAAAAATAGAAAGAAACTAGCTGGACAACTAAAAATATATAGGAAAAAACAATTAGCCGGGCATGGTGGTGCATGCCTGTAGTCCCAGCTCCTCAGGAGGCTGAGGAAGGAGGATTGCTTGAGCCCAGGAGTTTGAGGTTATTGTGAGCTAGGCTGACGCCATAGTACTCTAGCCGGGGCAACAGAGTGAGACTCTGTCTCAAAAAAAAATAGAAAACAAAAATAAAAAAAATAATAAAAGTCCTCAAAAATATAGAAGTGAATGAAAAAAAGGCAAAATGACAAAAATCTAAAACTTGAAGTCTTCATAGGTGAGATTTTATTCAATGTGTTTTTGAATAGAAAATTTTGCAAAACTGGCTATTATCAATAAACAAATCAAAATTTGCGCTTTCTGATTCCTCTGAAGATTAAAATGTAGTTGATGTACTTGATTTCTATGTCAAAGATGGTAGCGGCAAATGAAAAAATAATTAGAGTGATTTCCCAGTCTTGACATCATTTAATATTAGAGATCCATTCCTGGAGAAAACCTAGATCTGGCAAGGCCAGGAACAGCAAGTTTTTCCTATTGAAGGACCATAGTGAAGGGTAATCTCTCTCTATCAAGGCTAGTTTGTCCTAAAAAGAAAGGTCTTCTGGGTTGTTTTGTTTTGTACTGTTGGGGTGAAGAGGCAGAGCTACAGTCTTTATAAAGAGTATAGACCACAGCTGGGGCTATTACAGGGTGTCCCAAAAGTAACCATACATAAGGAAAATAGGAAATTGTAGCTAAATATGTTTTTATTTACAAAATATTCATTTCAAAATTTTACAAAATTTTCCCTTTGTATGGATACTTTGGGTCTCCAAAGTGTAGTTATGTAACATAATATACACATAAGACCATCATGTATAATATCTTATTCTTGCCTTCCTAGCTGAATTGCTTCCTTTCCAGTAGCAGTCTTTTGCCCTTTATGTTTTCTAATGTACACAGCATTAAGAGTACCCAGCACTTCATGCTTGTTAAACTGAATCTTTCAGAAGGGTGAAACCCTATCAAATGCAAGTGGTTGTTATTACTAATAATTAAATAACAATTACTATTATCATTATTATTACAACTAGAATCAAAAGCTCCATATGCATGCAGCAGTCAGCAAACACTACTATCCCAAGGAAGCTTAAATAATTTCAATTTTCAGTTCAATTTTCCGTTCAATTTTGGTTTTGCAAAAATTAAACCAGAAGCACAGGGAAATTAAGTAATCTGGCCAAAACTGTACAATTGGCTACAACGTTGGCATCTATCTAAAAGGTAGGCTTCTGGTCCAGAGATTTTTTTTTCCTACTCTGCTATGTTGCCTGTCTTTATATACAGTAAAGCTTTATCAATTCCAGCTAATTAGAATGATAACCTGAAATACTAACAAATCTGAATTATGAAATATTTTGGAAGATATGAGTGTAAAGATACACTAAGTACATACAGCAACAGATGATGTCCAATCCAATATGACTTACTATAGAAATAAAACTCAATTGTAATCATCCATTTGGGTATAATTAGTAGTTCCTCCAAAAGTGCTTTCTTATATAACTTAAATACACAACCTAAAGCCTTTCCCCAAAATGTACTTGGTAAATAAATAATGAAAAAATTCAGGCCAGGCACGGTGGCTCACGCCTGTAATCCTAGCACTCTGGGAGGCCGAGGCGGGTGGATCACTCAAGGTCAGGAGTTCGAAATCAGCCTGAGCCAGAGTGAGACCCCATCTCTACCAAAAAATAGAAAGAAATTAATTGGCCAACTAAAAAATATATATGTAAAAAAAATTAGCCAGGCATGGTAGCACGTGCCTATAGTCCCAGCTACTCGGGAGGCTGAGGCAGGAGGATCGCTGGAGCCCAGGAGTTTGAGGTTGCTGTGAGGTAGGCTGACGCCATGGCACTCTAGCCCGGGCAACAGATTGATAATCTGTCTCAAAAAAAAAAAAAAAGAAAGAAAGAAAGAAAAAATTCAGGCAAGATTTGGCCCCATTAGAAGTCTAATTAAGTTAAGTTTAGACTTCAGTATCTAAACCTACCATATATATAGCACTGTGCTGCTTAGGGCATTCCAAAGAATAAAGGCAAGTAAAATACAAGCTCTAAGGAAATCTAATTGAGGATAGAAGACATACAAAACTCAAATGTCAAATAACAGCACATAAGTCAAAATGACAATACATGTATAAAACTTATCACAAATAGTCTACTATACTAGGTTTTCCCTCTCGCTCACCTTTTTCCCCTTGTCCCTTAATCTTTCCACAGATCTCACTGTCCCATTCAAAAATTATTTTCTCCAGCTGTCATATGGATGCTAAGTTCTTCACTACTCTTAAGCTGCCCAGTAAATCACTGTTACTGGTTTCACAGTTCACCAACTTAGGACCTTTATTTAGATCCATGTCACCTGGGTTAATTGGTGATTTATTGAGGCAGATGTCCATCAAAAAGGTAATTTACTTACACATTCCAGATTTGTTTTCAGTACTAATGGCTCCTCTCTTTTTTTCTGTTCATCCATTTTCCTTTTCCCTGTTTCTGTATCCTCTGGTAACAGCTTGTGGATTTGATCTTCAGAGGTTTTTTCCTCTTGTAACTTTTCTTCTCTTAGCTAAAAATACATATTACAGAGACAGGAGAGTTTTAGGCAACTCTATATACTTAAAAACATCTTTTAGTCTGTAGCCTATTAGAACAAACTGATCACATGGCAGTTTTGAGACTATTTTTCTTATCAGATATAGAGCCCTCTTGATTTTTAAGTAAATCTGCTTTTACTTGGCTCTTGCCAAACATATACTTCATGGCTTAAGATTTAACTGCTCTGCATTCTTGGGCAATATGAAACCATAAAAGCTAAGATAATACACATAACCAAAAAACAATGTTTATTCACATAGCCAAAAAAGCCTGGACCTAAAAACTTCCCTTATTCCCATAAGCCAGATGTAACCACACTGGACCAGGAGAAGAGAATAGATGGCCACAGAGAGCCAGAGGAGCTGAGCTAGGCCGCTGGCAACAGAAAGAATGACTTATCACAGTCACAATGTCCTACGTTTTTATGCTCTCATCTTGTGGTCACAGGATATGTCAAGACACATAGTCTACAAAGAAATTTAAGGCAGAAGCATATGCTCTTTATTCTGGGGAGGAAGCACAGCATTATAAAATAGCATTGGCTTTGGAATATAAACTTAGGTGATCTTGGGCAAATAAACTGTCATTTGCTTGTCTCCAAAATGGAGCTAATGCTACTTATTTTGCAGATATTGCTATAAGGCATAAATGAGATAACAGTATCACATAATTCTTAACACAGTGTCTTGCTGTGCACTTATTTTACATCAAGACCTCTCTTTCTATTAATACTTTTATTCACTTTTCACTGCCTAGGGTTTAATAAAATTTAAACAAGATAATGCATATCAAAGCAAGTATAGGGTACAAATTTTTTTTTTTTTTTTTTGAGACAGAGTCTCACTTTGTTGCCCAGGCTAGAGTGCCGTGGCGTCAGCCTAGCTCACAGCAACCTCAAACTCCTGGGCTCAAGTGATCCTACTGCCTCAGCCTCCCGAGTAGCTGGGACTACAGGCACGTGCCACCATGCCCGGCTAAGTTTTTCTATATATATTT
>CAUYRT010097912.1:0-14144 GCA_963574885.1 Lepilemur ruficaudatus
CCCCACATCTGCAGCCCAGAAAACATGCTTCTCTCACTTTTGTACACAACTGTGGGGATCATACTGATTAAGTGTTAATGAAAGGTTTTTGAATGTAACAAGATAAGTCAACTTGAGTGGTAATATATCTTGGGAAATCAGTTCACTACAAATTGTGACTGTAAACATTGTACTGTAAATGCTTTGTAAAAAAAAATGGCTTTTATAATAAAGACAGGCAATGAAGAGTACTAGGATGTGGGGAAAGGGGAACCCTCATACACTGTAGGAATGTGAATTAGTGTAAACACTATGGAGGTTCCTCAGAAAACTAAAAATAGATCTATCTTATGACTCAGCAACCCCACTGCCTGTAATATATCCAAAAGAAGGGAATGCAGTATGTCAAAAAGATATCTGCACTCTTATGTTTATTGCAGCACTATTCACAATAGCCATATTTGAATCAACCTAAATGTCCATCAGTGGGTGAATGGATAAAGAAATTGTGGTACACATGCACAATGGAATATTATATAGCCACAAAAAAGAATGAAATTTTGCTGTTTGTAACAACATGGATGGAATTGGAGAATGTTATGTTAAGTGAAATAAGCCAAGCACAGAAAGACAATTCTCCCACGTTCTTACTCATATGTGAGAGGTAAACATTAAAAAAAATATATCTAATGGAGATAGAGAGTAGAATGACAGTTACCAGAGGTTGGGAAGGGTAGCAGAGAGGGGGTATAAAGCGGGGATTGGTTATTGGTGCAAAAATGGAGTTCAATAGTTAGATAGGATGAATAATACTTGCTAGCACCACAAAGTAACTATGATCAACAATGAGTTAAGGTATACCTTAAAGCAAGTAAAAAAGTGGAAGTGGAATGTTCCTAACGCAAATGATAAATGCCTGAGGTGTTGAATATCCCAATTACCCTGATTTGATTAATTCACATTGTATGCCTGTATCAAAACATCACATGTACCCTATAAAGATAAACTGTTATGCACGTATAATAATTAGAAATATAAAATTATAAAAAAGAACTCAAAGGAAGCCAAATTAGGCCCCTAAGTTGTATGATGAATCATTTCCCATTGCAAATCTCCCCAAAATGCCTTGTTAATGGGAGTATTACTGTGGTGGAGAAGGACCCTCTTGTGAAGTTTTCCCAGGCATTTTTCTGCTAAAGCTTTGGCTAACTTTCAAACCACTCTCATAATAAGGAAATGTCATCATTCTTTGTTTCTCCAGCCAACAAGAAAAATGACTTAAACATCCCTTCAAATCATTACCATTATCTTTTCTCTTGACCAGTCTATTTTTGCTTTGACTGGACCACTTCTATCTCTTGGAAGTCATTGCTTTTAGTGTCCTTTGTCTTCAGTATCATACGGGTGAAGCCAGGTTTCATTTCCTGTTACAATTCTTTGAAGAAATGTTTCAGGATCTTGATCTCACCTGTTTAAAATTTCTATTGAAAGCTCTTCTTTTGTCTACAGCTGATCTGGAATCAATGGTTTTGGCACCCGTCAATTGGAACGTTTGTTCAACTTTAATTTTTTAGTCAAAATTGTGTAAGCTGAACCAATCGAGATGTTTATGGTGTTGGCTATTGTTTGTGCTATTAATCATCAATCTTCTTTTATTAGGGCACAAACAAGATGAATTTTTCCTTGCAAATTGATGTGGATGGTCTCTGTGTATCAGGAACCAGGGTCAAACCCAAATATTAGACCAAAAGACTCTCCTAGCAGAGACCTGTGTGTGTGTGTGTATGTGTGTGTGTGTGTGTGTGTGTGTGTGTAATTTCATAACTAGTAAGAGAGATCTCTTGGGAAAAGTAGGAAAGATATATATGAGGAGGTGAATTTATTCTGAGACCCAAATTACAGATGACCCTTAAACAACATGTGTTTGAACTGCACAGGTTCACTTATATTAGTACAAGGAAATTTCTTAACCAAACATGGATCAAAAATGCAGGATTCGAAGGATGCAAAACTCACCTGTATGAGTTCCTAAGTTGTGTATACTTGTGAGGGTTCCACAGGGCTGACTGTGGGACTTCAGTTTGCATGGATTTTGGTACATGTGAGGGGTCCTAGAACAAATCCCCTGTGCTTATTGAGGGATGACCATATGGTAAATATTTATCAACTTTATATAAGAGGGAACTAAAGCATTTCCCAAAAAGTCTGCATAAAAAAAAATAAACTTGTTAATAACATTCTAAGCAGTACATTTATCCCTGGTAGGAATAAGAAGGAAAGTGAAGAATAGGTAGATAATGGGTATACTTACTCACAATGTTTAGGCCAATAAAACATCAGAGGCACTTTTTGATACTGAATGGATTGACTAGTCAGATGAAACTAACTACCTGAAAATTCAACTTCCCAGCACATTTTTAGTCTGTAAAGAACCAACCAAAACTGAGGGACCCCGAAAATAAAATTAAAATTTCAGCAATAAATAAACTGAAGCTAAATTAGCAATCACATATCTCAACACCGAGGCAGGAGGACCCAGAGGGCATCTTTCCTATAATTTATCAACAAAAGAGGCGGTGCTATTAGATATTGCCTTCTCTCTCCACTTCCACAGCAACTTCTACCTCTGTATGTCTTCATTCCTTTTACTTCCTCAATGTCCTTGTTGCTACTGTACATCTTGCCAAAGAGAATTGGTGTGGATTTTGTTTTCAGATTGAATACTTTGGGAAATTATTCAAGCCTTCAATTACTAAGTCAGGAGTGAGATAAATTATGTATGTTTAATTTATCAAGTGGCAACTTTTGCCTTTCTTTTGTTCTAGTTGTACCATTTTTCACCTTACACATTAGTGTTCTCAGAATGAAATAGCTTATGAAATTGAAAGTTGGCTCATAACCAAAACACTCCATATTTTTGACAATTCTTAGTTGAGAAATATTACTTTTACAGATCAATGTCAAATGACTAAGCTCATAAGTGTTGTTTCCTAAAGCTTAAAAAAATTAATACTTACATCCCTCTGGATTTCTTAGTACAGCCACTGACAGCTGAGGTATTGTAGAGCAGGTGGTTATAAATTGCAAGTAGGCATTTATAGCCACCAAGATCTCAATGTTAGTAACCCCACTGACCAGCAATTGTGCCAGCTTCTTATGGATGCCAAAAGTAAAGCAACCAGACCACCTACCAGTAAAAAAATTAGAAAAATAAAATCAATATGCCAAACTGGCTTGTTAACATGAACTCTGGTTTAACTTACATTTTAAAAATAGAGATTTTTCTCTTGTCTGAATGTATGCATCCTATACCCTTGTTCACGGAATAACTGTCAAAACTTCTTTACATTGAGTCTAATGGACTAAGTTAGAAAATGTGCCTGATTTCTAAATTACACATTTATCTTTTAACAAGACATCTGTTTCATCAGTAAAACTATGTCCTTAGCTACACTATGTCCTATAAACAGATATATGCACCCAAACATAGAGATTTAAATGAAAATCAATTGAACCACATATTTGTCCTGTTAAAAGCACAGATCATGTTGATTTAAGCCATTTACCTATTGATGGAAATTATAGCAGAAGACATAACAAGAAATTGAAATGAGGCATCTCGTTATCTATCAGAGAAAAACAAAATATGTCCCATCTTTATTTGTGGCAAAATTACCTATTAAGCTCCTTGCACTCAGAAGACTAAAGTATCACCATAAAATGGATTTTAATGAAGACCTGGGATTATATCAATGGTCACCAGACTTCCCACTCCTATAAAACACCATGATCACAAAAGAAGTAATAGACCAGAACAACAACTTCCATGTCAATGTGTGAAAACCCTAGTGGCTGTGGCATGGAACTTACAGGTACCACGCTGCTTTTGTCTCTGTGCTCTGGTGTTTAATAGAAGTGTTCCCTTAATTCATGGAACTTATAGCATAAAAGATATCTGGTGAAATAAGGAATGCAGGCAATAAATTCTTTGTTACAAAGTGCCATTCTTCAGTTATAGTTTCCTTATCTATGGAACTTAAATATTGAACATAACTCTTAGATTTCTCTTCAGTGGGGCATTCTATGTAATTACATTACAAATTCTAAGGATACGTCTATAAAGTGATATGGTTAATGCTGTGATTTATTCTACTCATTTGGATCTTTTTGTCTCAGTAGTGCTGAAAAGTTTGTTTTAATTAGGTAGTCATTTCTTCTCAAGTTACCAATGCTCTGTGGGATACAGTAGTTGGAAAAGAAGGGATGAAATCATCAAGAATAACTTTAGGGCTTTATTTTTGACTTTTGTTTGACCTTGGAGCAGATAATACTCTTTTAAAAATAAGAATAACAATGCTTAAATGTCAGTACCTGCAGATCATATTAAAAAAGGTATTCAGGCATCTTAATCTATTTGTGTTGCTAAAAAGGAATTCCTGAAGCTGGGTCATTTATAAAGCAAAAAGGTTTATTTGGCTCATTGTTCAGCAGGCTGTACAAGAAGCATGGTGCCAGCATCTACGCCTGGTGAGGGCTTCAGGCTGCTTCCACTCATGGTGGAAGGTGAAGAGGAGCTGTCGTGTGCAAGGATCACATGATGAGAGAGAGAGAAAGCAAGAGAAAGGGAAGATGGTGCCAGGCTCTTTTAAAGAACCAACTTTCATGGGAACTAATGGAGCCAGAACTCACTCCTTACTGTGAGGATGGCACCAAGCCATTTGTAAGGGACCTGACCTCATGGCCCAAGCACCTCCCACTAGACCCCACCTCCAACACTGGGGATCAAATTTCATCAAGAGGTTTGGGGAGACAAACATCCAAACTATAGCACCAAGGTTATGCTAACGATATGTTGAGATTATACCCATTGTACACTTTTACCTTAATGTTTATAATTTTGGGTTCATGGTAAATATTATAATAAATTGTAGGTAATAGCCTATGAGGACAGATGGAGTTTTCCTTTTGCATCAGTTGCCTATAATAAGCAAAAAAAAGTACATGGATTTTTTGGTTAAACATAAATGAACTTTAAAGATGATCTGAAATATAGTTCCATTTTTAACATAAGGATTTAAGGCTTTTTCGTTTTCTGAATGTGTGATTAAAAGTAAGATTACAGTTCAATAGAGTCTTCTAAATATGTCTCATGTTCCTTAACCATTGTATCCTTATATCAGTAGAGTGCCTATCTTACCTGGCGGAGAAGAATATGTTTTCCTTCTTTTCATATAATAAAACAGAGAAATTTGGGAGCTTTGAAAAGCCTAGAACTGTGGTGTATTATTTAAAAACATAGACTTTCATTCAAACTGAATCTGTAAAGATCCTGGCTCCATCTCTCAGCAATCCCCCTGAGTGTCAGTATTCTTATTTATGAAGTGGGGACAACAAGAATACCTTCCATAAAAAGTTTACTTTTATGACCGAATGCATTAATGTAGGTAAAAGCCTTAAAACAACATCTGGCACAAAATAAATTATCTCTAAGAACTATCTTATACTACAATGCAAGAAAAGTTTGAAACATTTAAACAAATCAGGAAAGTCACAGAATTTTTTTTTGCTCTTAATGGCTTGAAACAATGACAAATACTTAATTTGAAATAATCAAATGACAATAGATATGCAAAGTAGTCTTTTATAAGTGTGTTACTTTGTCTGTCTCCTATTGGACAGAAAGATGTTCTGAGTGAGCCTAAGTTAACATACACAGTTGGATTTCTATTTTTTTTTAATAATTTAGGCTTTAAAAGGAGGAGGGATTTTTATTATTGCTTTTTTAAACATTCTTATAGAATTTTATCTGAAAATATAATGGTTATGAGATGAACTTAATTACCTACTAAACTATGAGGGCTATTTTTGATCTCAGAGGAAGAGAGAAGGGACTGATTTTTTCAAAGACTTCACAAGACTCAAGGCACAAGGAGCATTACCTTCAGTCTCTAGGTGAGAGGGTGTGATAGGTAACTTGGGAAACAGGCCATCACTCACAGTCCTGACAACTTGACAGAAGACTGGGAGCTGCGCAAGCATCAGGAGACATAGATAGTGACATTCAGATTTGAAGCACTGTCATCAATGGCTACTATGAAACTCTCCCAAGCAGCTTGCCACATGGAGAGATGTGACAAGGACGAGATGAAGTAAAGAGAAGAATAAAAAAAAGATGAAAGATGCCGGGTGATAACTACTCCCCCCCCACACACACGTGGTTTGTGAGTAGTATGAGACATGCCTTGGAACCTGCTCCACATCATTGGAGGCTTTAGACAGTAAGCACCTTGCAGAACAGCTGGCTGTTCCTAACGCCTCATTTGAATTCACAGACCTGGGAGTCTTACATCTGCCTACATCTTTGTTTAGTGATTATTGACTCCACAAAGGATGCTGTAATTTTGAACAACAACAACAAAAATCTTCACAAAGTCTGGCACAGGCAAATGGTAAATGCGCTTGTTGATGTTGTGATATATTAACCATTTTTGTTGACTGCTGAATCTTCAGTAATAATTAATATTTGTCTTGTCCATTGATGGTTGTAAGTCATTCCTTAATAATCTTTTCCCTAAATTCCCAGCACTCAGAAAATGATAATTTTTCTTTTTCAATGTGCATTATTAATCCATATTTAAAATTATAAAATGGTCTTATAAAACATATTGGTAAGTACACTCAGACACATGTAGATATTTTAAATAAAATACTCTCATACTATTAATATTTCTTTGCAATTTGTTTTCTCACTTAAGTGTAGTATTTACTACACTACTACATCTGGAAAAAGAGTTATAAATTTAATATTGCTTTTTAAACCTACATGGTATTTCATAAAGTTGCGTTAAACATCAGTAAGCATTTTTCAACTTGTGGAAATTTGGCTCCCTCTAGTTTTTTGTCACAATAAGCATTGATACATGTAATTATCCTGGTATTATATTTTTACTAACTGGATCTTCTCCTTCCTCTATTACCTTCCCAGAAAAACAATTGCCGGGTCAAAGAATAGGTGCATTTTAAATACTGACAAATTTTCCCAGATATTTTTCTGTTGGGCTGTTTGGCACTTTCTCATAAATTCGTAAGAGTTCTTTGCTATATTCTGGTATTTCTATCTTTCAGAACTCTTTGTTATAAGAAACACAATTAATTCAGGCTGAGTTCAAAACAACAACAACAACAATTATTAAAGTATACTGGGTAGTTCAGCAGATCATTGAGAGGGCAAAATAGCAAGGGAAAAAACACCCCAAATCATTTCATTTCACAGAATTATAACCAGTAAGGTAGTTACTAAAAAAGAAAAAATAGCTATCTGTCCCTTGCACATTATGTGACTAGCTTTGTAGTTAGAGTTTGAAAGTTGGTTTGGGTATATCTGATTAGCGAGCTTAGGTGACATGTTTGGGGTCATCGTTGCAAGAGAGGCTGAAAACCAAGTATAGAACATTTCTAATTCCTACAGTTCATACACCTTGCAGATAATCGGGAAAGAACTTTCCAGGCAGGAACAACCACCACTGCAATGACCTAGAGAAAGCAGCATGCCTGGCATGTCTGCCATACAGCAAGCTGGGCCAGGCAAGGAGAAGGGTAAACAAAGGATCAGGAATGGAACAAGGGCCAGGTGAAATAGGACTTAGGAGATCACAGTAGGTACTTTGGATTTTCTCTACGTGAGACATAGAACCACGGGAGGACATGAAGCAGAGATGTAAAACTAATTGACTTACATTTCCAAATGTTTATTCTGACTCCTGTGTTGAAAATAGACTGAAAGGAACAAGACAGAAAATAGAGATGCAGGCAGAAGAGTCAGATGATTGGTGAAGTAGCTTTAATCGGAGAAGCAACAGGGGACCTGCTGACAAATGGAGGGGTTGTGTCTGTGATTGGAAGGCACAGCCAATATTACTTCCTAATGAATTAAATGTGTAAGGAAAGAAACATGAGTTAGAAATAACTTCAAATTTTCTGCCTGAACAAACAGAAAGAGTTGCCATCGGTTGGGATAAGTGAAACTATAAGTGGACCAGCTGTAGGTCTATGTGAGTAGTAGGAAGCCAGAAATTCAGGTTTTGGAACTTTTAATTTTGAAATGTACATTGGATATTCAAATGGAAGTGATAATGGGGGTTGGAAGGTCAAGAAAATGGTCGGAGAGGGAGACAAATACCTGAGTTACTTTCAGGGATTTTTGAAGCCATGACAATGAATGAGGACATCAAAAGCAATAGCATGGATACAGAAGAGATGTCCAAGGCCAAATACCTGGAATACACCAATGTACACAACTTGGGGACAAGCCGAGAAACTACCATAGGAGATTGAGAAGGAGTGACAAGTAAAACAGATAAAAAATCAAAAGCATGTGATATCCAGCTCTAGGAAGCCCAAACGGCAATTTCGTGCAAATCAACCATGCGTCCTTTCCTCATGGCATAGTGCTGCCATCTGCTGGAAAAGATTTGTAAAGCCATATTAAGATTCTATGGCCCCAAGGTAAATTTTCTTGATGTGCTAAGCTGTAAGCAGTGGGGAAAGCGTGTCAAATAGGTTATGGCTTGTAAATATTGAGAACTAATTATAGAGTTAGCAACCTGAAGGACGTGGTGACCTTGACAAATGTAGTTTTGAAGTCATACAAATGAAAGTTTAATTACTGTGGATTTAAAAGAAAATGAAAGGAAAGAATTGTATACTTATTGTGTAACTTTTAAGTTATGCAAAGAATTGCATAACTTATTGTTGACTATAGCAACTTTGTTGTGCTATCAAGTATTTTTCTTTCTATCTAACTATTCAATTACATTCTTACATCCATTAGCCAAAATAACTCAAAGAGTGGAATTGGAATATTCCTAATACAAAGAAATGATACACACTTGAAGGTGATGGATACTCCGATTACTCTGGTTTGATTATTACACATTATATGCCTATATTAAAACATTATATGTATGCAATAAATATATACAACTATTCCATACCCATAATAATTAAGAATAAAAACAAAAAAAGTTAAAAATTGTAGATAGCGATCATTGACAATTCTATCAAAGAATTCTGTTGGAAGGGGAGGCAAAGAAATAGATCAGTCAGTATCTAACTGGGAAGTTGCTTCAGTAGAGTAGGGTGGAAAAAATTGGTGATGAAGGGGAAAGAAGGAAAAATTAAGACAGCGATACTCTATAGCGAATGAGCGAGAAGAGGATCTAAGATAATGATGGACTTGGCTTTAGAGAGAGAAAAATATAGTTGATGCATAGAAAGTGGTGAAAAGTAGAACATGTGGGTAAAGATGCCAGAAGTGGGGTACATATGGTGATTAAAGCCCATGAACATTTTCTTCTTTCCACAGGATAGTAAGCAGCAAGGTCAGCAGAAGCAAGTGAGGAAGAGAAAGGAGATTCAAGAGCTCTCTGGATAGCATCGTCTCACTTTTGCTATTGCTATGGGAACTGCCAGGATCTCAAAAGTGTTCACATGTATCTTGGAGAATACATTTTTCTAGTGAATACTTAAAGGCCCTCCCCTAGGCAATATTATTTAAGAGAAAATGCTAGTATTTAGTAATCCTCTATCCTCACAGGACCATCCCTTTTACTCATATATTGACGGAGGACCATTTCTTCTGAGTATCAACCAACAGGTTTGCATCCTCTCTGACCTTGGACAGTGGCACATGTTCCTAATCTGGTTTCGTCTCTCTATTGATGGGACATATTATAATTCAATCTCCACATTTTGTCAATTGAGTGGGTGACAATACAGTCCTGTGATAGAATAATGACTGTGCACTGGCAATACGTATGTAAGTGTGTGACTTGTACCGCATCTGTGCTGACATACAGCACAATTCTCAGACTCAGGCCAAACTTTCATTATCCTCACGACTCTGCTTGTCTTAGTCTGTTTTCTTTGCTTATAACAGAATATCTGAAACTGGGTAATTTATAAAGAAAAGAAATTTATTTCTAAAAGTTATGGAGGTTGAGAAGTCCAAGGTCGCAGGGCCTCATCTTGTGAGGTTCTTCTTGCTGTTGGGGATTCTGCACAGAGTCCCAAAGCAGCAAAAGCCATCACATGGTGAGGGGCTGAATGTGCTAATGTGCTTTGCTTGTTCTACTCTCCTGATAACCTATTAATCCATCAACTGTTGATCCATGCATGAAGGCAGAGCCCTTATAAAGGCCCCATCTTCCAATACTGCCATATTGGGGATTAAGTTTCAACATGAGTTTTGGAGGGGACGAATATTCAAATCATAACACTATTCTTCCCCATTTCCTGACCAAGGCCTTCAGACTATTAAGTACCTATTCTATTCTATGCCATTCATATTTTTCCCACCTCAATTTTTGTCCCAGAGGGATATTTTTCATAGTTCCAAACAGTGCTAACAGTCCCAACTGTTTTGCTTTATAAGATCAACATGGAAAATTTTATGAAATAAATGACAAAAATATATATTAAAATCAAACTATTGGAGACTAGTCAATATAGAACTTCCTGTCTCCATTGTTGCTGGGGTGACTAAAATTTCAGTTGAGTTTCTATATAATTTAAACTTTTATTCTTGAATAGGTGATTTCCCCATTCTGAACACTGTTACATTCAGGAAGACAGTCATAAAAGATATTTAAGGATAATGATGGTTATTCCCTTGCCCAAGATGGACAATTTGCATTTCCAAGTTTTTAGACTAATTTATATTGTTCCTACAAACTAGTTGCCTATAATCGTATTTTTTTCTTTTTCCTCAGTTATAACATTGAAGCAATATGGAATTAAGCCATTATCACCAATCTTTGTCACCTTTTGCCATTCCATCACCACTGAGCTATGCATGCATACATACTTATAGGAATGTATGCAAATATTATTCCTTTTGTCCTCTTATGTTCTTGCTGGCATTTGATGCTACCTAATATATATATATATATATATATATATATATATATATATATACACATATATATATATTTGAGTACCATGAAATTGTGGGAGAATTTTTGTTCTCTATTCTCTTTTACTCATTGTTTTAAATATGTCTGACCTCTGTGTAAGGTTAGTTCAGAATGCAGCACTTCTTAGGGAATCCTAGTTCTTATAGGGCATAATGATCCTTATGACAGAGGATGAAAATCACTTCAAAGACTGAAACACAGAAGTTGGATACAGTGAAATTTTAGGCTGCCCAAGACAATGCCTTATTTTTAAAATGTTGCAAATCTGGCCAATTGAATTAAATTCACTTTGAGTATCTATAATAAATGCTTATTCCTTTTACTTTTTTCTTCTTTAAAAAAAAAAAATAAAGACAGGATCTCATTACTGTCCTCCCACTTCAGCCTCTCGAGTAGCTGGGACTACAGTCACAAGCCACTGCACCTGGTCTAAATGCTGATTGTTGAGTCAGAGTAAATATAAGTTAATAATTTAAGAAAATATGGCATCATTCCCCTCAGTTTGCATTTGAACTGGAATCAGAATTTGTTTCAAAAGGAAAATAAAATCACTAATAGAGCTGGAAATTGTTAAAATAAAGAGATATCAAGCAGAATAATTATAATGCTCAATTGTTAATATTATCAGGTACTTGCTAAAAACGTATCAAGGTACAAGTTGGGACATAGCACCTTCTTGATTGGCAACCAGACTATTTAGAATGCTAGAATGTAGAATCATGATAGAGATGGTGTTAACAATTAAAAGTGAAGAAATAAAGGATAAATTAAGAGTTCTAGGGACAATTCAGGAAGAAAATTCAAATATACGTGCTATGATAAATTTTCAGTGATATACAATTGATAGCAATATGAGGAAGCAAAAAATGGTTGAAATGCAAAAAGATAGGGTGAAGGGGAGAACTCGCTTGAATCCCAATATTACATGGTTAAGCCCAGTACAATGAAAAATTTCATTTCACAATGTGATAGACATACAATACAGTGAACTCGAAGGACTCACTTCATTATCCAAGTGCCATTAAAAAGGCACTTCAAGATGTTTAGCAGGATCTGTTCCATTAAAACCATTAGATTTTACTTTTTCTCTCACTTTGAAAAGAGTGTCCTTTGTAGCTTTATGTGAGAAAACTACAGTATTAAAGTGAGGTCTCACAATAAATACAGAATCTCCTTATTAACTAAATGGGATTATCCAAAGATAGGACTGCAAAAAGTATATCTGGTAGTCAGTCAATCTGTACAACTAAGAGGAGAGTGAGATTGTTTATGCAGTTAAATCAATGGGCAGTCACTGAAGAGAAGAATTCGGGACTGTATTTGAGGAGAAAGAACCAAACAATAATGCATTTTTGTTTCTACATGATGGAATAAACCTTCATGAATCACTTGCATAAAAAACTTCTCAAATTCTGTCCACTGATTTCTAAGGAGAAAGAAAAAGCATGATAGATAGGAAGCATAATACTATAAGAGCACAGACATGTAGATATCAAATGATATATCTTTCTCTAAATTGAGATTATTAACCATTTATTTTGCTATTTGAATATATGAAGATGGCTCCTCTTTTCTCATTTGATATATTTAATTTGGAATTCACTGGTATAATTGTTTCTCAGGCTTAAGGTCAATGTATTAAGACCACGTTAAAACTTAAAAAGAAAGAGACAAAAAGCTGAAAGTTTTCAGTTTTAGTGTATTTATTATCAACAAAAAAAGTGAATCTCAAAGACACCGGGTTTTTATACAGTCTTAATGGATTCAGACTACGTCTAATGATCTTCTAGAAAACTGACATAATCTCAAAGGATTCCATTAATACAAAGGTCAATGTACTAAGAGTTTAAATGAGGTGACACAGTTATCTCAATTAAATTATACAATAGTTATAAGACTATAAGCTGCAAACTGCTATCACAAAACTTTATGAATTACAGAGGATAGAAATGGATAAAAGAATGCATAGAAGCATAAAACTAATTATGTCTTATCACTCTCTCTTTAAGTAGAAACAGCCAGTGTATGTGTTCTTATTATAATATTTAATGACTAGTTGTCATAATCACACCTTCTATCTTGTCATAAAGCTATTTATCCTATTATAAACCTAGATTCTGGTTGATCAACCATTAGTCTCAGGGTGAGGCAATCAGTTGTACATGTATTAAACAAAGCTTGCGGTATGAAATTTAGCCTGAAGATTAACCAATGTTACAAGAAAATCTAACTATAAGTAAAACTGACGTTGACACTTCTATACAACAAATTAACACATCCTTTGTATGGGCATGATTTGAAACAATGCTATTTTAGTACTTTAGTTCTACGTGGTTGAAAGTTAAAGATTATATTTTTTACAAAGAAAACTAGTCATATCAAAAATCTGGTATAAAAGAAAGATTTTAAATTTTAAAGAATTCAGAACTATAGTTAATAACACTGTTGTTTACTTGAAATTTGCTAAAATAGTAGATGTTAAGTGTCTCCACCACAATACATACATGCACACACACACTCATGCACACACACAGAATGGTAACTAAGTGTCATGATGGTTCTGTTAATTTGATTGTGGTAATCATTTCACATTTCATAATCATTTTGCAATGTGATGATATATCAGATCATCACATTTTATGCCCTGAATATATACATATTTTGTCATAAAATTATTTACTCTACCTCAATAAAACTGGAAAAAGAAGTCATATAACTGATTCTTTTCTCATTTATTTATTAAAAAGTATCCAGCATTTACTGTGTGCCATATATTCTGTATAGGAAGCTGGTACTGTTCCTTAGTAGCTGAATGCCTGTAAACTAATTACAAAATATCTTTTTTCTTTTTTTTAGGTTTTTTTTCCAAATTCAACATTTTATTGAAGTATACTTTACATATCATGCCTTTACTCCATTGTAAGTGTAAAATTAAATGATTATTAGTGAATTTACCAAGATGTACAGTTAATCACATAAATCAGTTTTAGAGGATTTCTTTCCCCCTATTGAGACCCCTAATTCCCTTGCCCAACTACTTTTCAAGCATGCCCCCCCTCCACAGTGCCCACCACATCGCTCAGACCTGAGTCTACCCTACACCCCCTGAATCCCTAGTGAACACCACCACCATTTGAGCAAAGGACAGTTTTCAAGACCCCTTTCTATTGAGACACTGCCTGGAAGTTGTTT